>KZ062538.1:27511-59656 GCA_002091835.1 Anopheles maculatus | reverse complement strand
ACAAGGTTCAATCCTAAGGAATTTGTGGTCGTAGACAAAGAGGGATCGAGAGTAACTGTAGCGGATCCCGACACCGGTAAAAGTTTTAAACGGAATGCGGCACAATTAAAGAAAGTCGTCAAACGGGACGACAACGAAGTAGGCACAGGGAAAGCCAATGAAGAAGTCAGCAAGGAACTGATTAGGGACACAGGCCGGGTTCAAAGGAAGAGGAAAGCTCCAGGGAAATTAATGGATTATGTTATGAAATAGGAACTGATAAAATGAACAAAGGATGGTGCAAATTAGAAAAACAAACAGGATTGAAAATAAACAAAAAGGAGTGATGTGGTATGTTCGATTAACATGCCCATCTCTAGATGATGACAAGGAACAATAACGTATCCGAATGGGTAATCATTACGGAACGATGAATCCGGGATGAGTCGGCCCATCCCTACGGGAACGGATAAGCGTGCATTCCTGGTCGGGCGATCGAGAGCAAAAGACAAGAGTCGGATACCACACACTGGATGGAGATAATTTTACCTCTGTATATTTATGACTTCACTGTACTCTTGGCAGATGAAATGCAATCTGTTTGAAACGATTTTAAACTACACTACACACTATCTTCTGTACACTGGGTTGGTCGCGTTTCCTCTTGCGCTCGCACACTAGAACGCTCGCCTCGCCGTCCGACCAGTCGGTTCACCAACGGGTGCTTCTGTCGGCCCACCACCATCATCATCACCGCCTTCCGCTTTCTTCTTTCGCTGAGCGTAACTAAGGCTTGCCTTATCGAAATCGAGCGGCATTATGCCAAGATCGCCACTGTATCGGTTTTTCGCGATCTGTAGATACTTCTTACCTCGGACCGACGTCAACCGTTTGTCCTGAATGATCAACACGTTGTCCGCTTCCTGGGAAGCTTTCGCCCCGCCAAAGATTGAACTCGTCGTCAGCTCATCCGTGTCGCGTTCCTTGCGCGGATGGATCACTAGCGTCACGTGACAGTTGCGCTTGGTGGCGAACGTGCGAAACGCGGCTATAATTGCATCCTGCTTCCAGTACCGATCCAGATGCTTCGTCTCATCCAACACGCCCATCATGAACTGCAGATTGTCGATGATCACGTGCTGGATGTCGTGCACGTACTGTGCGTGCTCGATCGCTTCCATCACGATCTTGATCGGTTGCTGCCCATGAAAGGTCATAAAGTAGATCGGCAAACGTTCGAACGCATCCGCCCACTGCTCAAAATCCGCCAGATTCTCGTCGAGCGGACGGCCAACCATTTGTCGGAGCAGCGTTACGGCGAGCCGCGTATTTCGAATCTCGAACGATCCCCACAGCGTAGAAACGCCTTGCTGTGCCAGATCGAGCGAATAGTCTGACATGAAGGTGGTTTTACCGCATCCAGTCGGTCCGGTCAGTACGGTTAGCTCTCCCTTACGATGCCCTTTAAGTAGCTTGTTCAGCGTAGGGTAGCGTTTCCATTTAACTCCCTGCACTTTGTCAATGTTCTGCAAATCGCTCAGCACATCTTGGCGCAGCGCTCGGAACGTGGTGATGGATTGATGCAGGATGGGCTGTGCTTTCGCAAGGATTGCCTTCGGTTCCGTCGTTTCTTCCAGCAGCGCTTTGTACGGGGTAGGATGTTGGTCCGTTGGGAGCACAAACAGACACCTTCGTTCGTCAAGCTTTTTGGCAAAGTTACGAGCCGTGTCCCAGCCGGCTGTGTCGTAGTTGAACCATAGCGTTAGTCGCTGGAAACGATCCAAACCGGGCAAACACTGTTGAGGTAGCGTTTTCAGTCCATGAGGAAGACATACGGCCGTTGCTGGAAAGGAAAAACCCTTACATTCAAAACGCGAATTACGGTATGTAGTAAAAACTTACCATTGAGCTTCACACTGCCCAGGGCGAGTAGATCAAGCACATTAAGTACGAGTATGGCATTAGTTTGACTTTGGTCTTTGGCCTTTGTTCCCGTGTGTGCCGAAAGGCATCTTAGGTATATGAGACCGCTTGCGTTCGCTTCCGGTACAGTACGTTCACCCATTTCTCCATCCGGTCCAAGGTGAAGCTTCTTATAACCGATTGTACGATTTTCAACATCTACCATCGGTATAAAGAGTGTTTGATTTCGACCATCCCAGCGAGCTTTCACGTTAACTAGTGTCTCGGGAATTATATTCTAAAACCGTTGCGTTATTTCATTATATTTGCTTAGTTTAAATAGAAACGAAAAGTTATGTACCTCCAATTGCAGACACCGTATAACTTCTCTAGCGCTATCCAACGAATCCAGTGCTACTGTATCCGCCGGAACTGGATGCACCGCAACCACGTGTTCTTTCTTCAGCTCCAAAAAGGCATCCCTTAGTTTCCGCAGTTCTTGTACCGTTTTCGGAGCACGACTGTACGGCGGGAAAAACTTCTCTATGTGATCCCATCTGCCGAGATACTGGCATGACGAGCACGTAAAATTGCCCGTCGTTTTGTTAACGAATATCTTCTTCCGAACCGTGTCGGTAGTATGCTTTCCTTCCACACTCGGTACGATATCGCATACCGGACAGACAGTTTGAATGCACGTAGGACCTTCGATGCTTTCGCCCAGCGCGGCACTGGAACCCTTGATTATTTTCTTCATCTGGTACAACGAAACTGTTACCGGCTTTTGTCCGTCATCGGGTGGGTGATTTGTATCGGTGCTAAATAGCCTCCCAGAAGCCAGCCCATGGAACGACGTAACATTGTAGTCCGAGGAATGTGCGTTTTGATTACTGCTCGGTACTCGATGTAAGCGATTGAACGCCTTTGTGTAGGAACATAACAAACGCTTCACAAGCATTGTACGCACGCAACATCACAATATGCCGATATAGTACAAAAAACGGTACACTCCAAATAATAACTTTTTTTATCAAAACATAATTTGTTGCAATACTATTTCATAACATTATTCGAGTGACTGTAGGGGAGAAAGCAAAACTAAGGCAGAAAGACAACAAAGAGATGCTGGAAAAGAACCGCGTAATAGAAATGCGTGAAAATAGGGTTATGTTATTGTTTTGATTTTGCTTTCAAGGTGTGTATAGACGAGATGTGCCGCGGATTTGTCTCTATAAACCTGAAAACTGGAAAAGATATGTGGAAGGCAGGGTGTACATTTGTTTGCATCATTTTTGTACGTTTTTACCGAAAAACAATCGTTTTTTTTATGCAGGTTTATGTAAAATTACTTGAAACAAGACAAGGGCAATTGCCGCCGATGCTTTTGAAACTCCTTTGCTGGAGTGTTTTCTCATAACCGAAGACACCATGCAATCTTTCAATCCATTGAGGTACATGCTTTCCCTTGTAGTTATTTAATGTTTATTCACCGATTCATGTTTGGATTATTCTTTTCCTCTCGCTCTCTCTCTTATGCTCATAATTAATAGTTCGCCATCTTACAGCTTTGCTAACGTAGAATGTTTCCCACCGTGGGCGGGTTGCGTATTTGATTGGTTGTTTAAAAAAAAAAGTTTCACACAAACAAGAGGTTTCATAAAAGAAAATCAGGGTAAAATTTAACGAAAACTCGAATGAATCCTACGCCGGATGCGCAACAGACAGGTAAAGATGGATTCAAATCGCTACCTATTACCGTCCGTGCACTCGTTTGCACAGACACTGCATATTTCGCTACGAACGTACGCTTACCTCTATAAACAGCTAAACATTTTCTATTTAACTCTCCCTGCGTTCTGTACTGTGGAATTGCGGTATCAAAATAGAAGCAGAAATATAATGATATATTCACGTAAACACGACCATCTCCACGCGACGGTTGTCGTGTATACCCGGTCGATGTTCGTTCGGTTACCAATTTACACTATTTCAAACTTATCCGTATAGAAAACTGTTTCGGTCGAGAACTTCACGTCGCTACCATCTTCTACCAGCATTACTTTAGCGGGCGCTAGCTCGGCATAAGGAATTTTGGACGAGAATGTTATCTAGAATGCGGAATCAGCATAAAACGAATGAGTTATGGTGGACGGTGGAGAACCAGTTACGCGAACACTACTTACATCAAGTGGGAAAAAGTCACCCGGAATGGAGCTGGGTACACTGAATTCCATCGAGCCCTGTTTGCTGGTAGCATCAATGACCGGTAGATTCCACAGCAGTTGATTCTTTCGCGAATCATGATTGTAGTCACCATCGCACTCGGCAATCGATGGTGTAATACCCATGCTGGAGAGTAAGTAAAGCGGATAAGCACACAAAAACGGCGCTTTTAAACGAACGCTGATACTTACGGCAGTGGAATTGTAATGCACACATCCTGCAACTCCAGCCGAGTATGCTCCAGCTCATACTCAATATTCACGTCACAACCGCCTTCTGCATTTTCCGATGGCCAACAATTGACTGTAAAAAAAGAAAGGGCACATTGAATTAAAAGAAAAATCGAATAAACCACACCACACCGTTCATCACTTACTAGTTAACGGAACGGCGGATTCGTCCTGTGTCTGATAGCGCCACTTCAAAACACCCACATCCGTGTTCAGCGGGAACGGTTTGGAGGGATTTTTCAACCCAATCTGGTTCGCGCTTCGGAACAGCTCCTTGTCCACGTTCGGATGCGTCTGCAGTTGAATGCCGCGCTGATCCGTATTGTCCAGCTGCACTTTGATACGGCCATACTTTTCGTCCGAGATGCGCAACGAAAGCAATCCGGACAGCTCAAACGTTTGCAATCCACCATCGCGACCGATACGAATGACCACCTTATCTTCCATGCGCAAATGAACACTGAAATGAAAATAAAGTGATTAGAATGATCGTATATGGAAATCTGGCAAATTAGTTCATTAAAGCTTACGAATCCATCGGCACATCCGAGACAGGCTTCGCTTTTGCAGAGACCGATGAGGCTGCAGTAGGCAATGGGGTAGAAACCACCTTTTCTCCTTCGTTCTTGAGCTGATCTACGAATGTGTCGGCATCGCGCGTTTTTCCACCCAGCTTGAGCGCATTACGCGGTGCGGCTGATTTACTGCAAAGAAACAGATCCGGTTAATGCTTGATTCATCATCTTTTTTGTTTTACTCAAGTTTATCGTATAAACAGATGTTTTTGAAGATGAGAAAACCCTCTGTTTTCCGCTCCATACTTACGCTGCAGCCGGTGCTGGCTTGTTAATTTCAGCGATGTTAGCCGATGGTGTGCTAAGCGAAGAAATGCTATCACTAGAAATACCACCACTGCTGCTGAAGCTATTACCGAACCCGCCCGGACCGGCGCCTCCACCACGGCCGCCCGATCCGCCCTTCTTCAGCTCCATGCGCTGACGCTGGAGTTCCTTCGCACGTTCACGCATCTTTTGCTTCGCCTCACGTTCCTGCGTTTGCCGCACCGCTTGGTACACCTTCTCTTCGTGCGAGTCCATCTCGACGAACGTTTTAATTTGCGCCAGGTTGACACTCTCCCGATAGCCCAGCGCAACGATCTCGTCGAACGCGAAGATTAAATCGAACGAATTCTCGATGATTTCCTTCTCCTCCAGCGAACGGCAGTATTCGGGTATCACCTTCGAGAACAGGCGCAGCGTTTCCAGATCCTCCAGGATGTTACTTGCCTTCGTGGTGATAAGCAGCATGTATAACTTTTCCAGCGGCTGGTACACGTAACGCACAGAATCCGTCTCGACGAATGTGTGCTGTTTGCCGGAAGTCATTAACTTCGGAAATGCGGCCAACAATCCTTCGATGCGAGCTTTCGTCATTTCAACAAACTGCCGGGAAACGATTGCTGTAGAGAATAGAATTGAATTTGGTTGATTAAAATTGAGCATCAACCACGATAAGAAACAACTGCAGGAAGGAAACATACTTTTGCCCACTTTCGTACACACGGCGGCTGCTATTAGCACCTGCAAGAAAAATAACCGGAAGGTTTATACAGTTGCGTAGAGCGCATTTCACAAAGTAAAATACCATTTTCAAGCCAAAACACAGCCCTTTTCGTCCGAAAAGATTCACCCGCTGGCAAGTGTTTTTGTGTAGCAATTAGTGTGTGTGATTCCGGCTGACGTGTGAGCTAGTGACGTGAGCCTCCCACTGGATGCGATCCGAAAGCTCGAGATTCCAGCTAAACACTCGGCACTGCGTTTAAAAGTTATGAACTGCACTTCACAATCGAACCATTTCCCAACACCTTCGATAAAAGTGGCTTTATTAAAGGATTTCTAGAGCAGAATCCTTACAGGAACAAAATACGATCAGCCTGCCGAAATATTCACAACAAATTGTGGCAAAGAGTTCTACTCTTGGAACCGCATATAAACGCATGAGCCGGAGAATGACGAAGTCGAGCCGAAGTGACGACGATGTTCGAAAGACAGCGGCTGATGCGATCGAAGATGCACTTTCGAAATGGAAAATCACCATTTTTACCACTTTTCAAGTAACAGTTATTTTACAATATGCAAAGATTTTATATCATACTTTTTATGCATATATTTGAATGTTGGGACCGCTCAAACTGAACGTGATAAGTCGTGTATGAAGTTGAGCAACGGTGTAATTGTTTGAGAACGATCAAGAGTACAATAAATATTTAAAGGGCGCCATCACGAACGTATTGTTGTTGCACTCAAACTATGATAAGGTAATATTTTCGGGTAAATTCGTTCTGCTTTTGCAGCTCTTGGTAAGAATATGACGATCCGGAACACAATAAAACATATCATTTGTCCCCAGATTGAAGTTAAGTAAACTTCGAGTAATCGTTTAATAACAATCAGAAACAGTGGATTACAAGAGCGATGTGTTGTGATCAATTTTATTCACCAAATTTGGAAACATATTCTTCCATCATTAAAAACTAATTTCTTATGCTGTTTCTCCAAACTTCTTACTCTTTTCTTCCTTGAACTGGAAGTGCAGATCCATGCAATCCTGGTTGGAGATGTTAACCCAGCCAGACGGCTTGATGTGGTACACACGCACAATACCACCCGAATAGGCATCACGGTGTGTGGCATGGTAGATCGCACGTCTGCCAAGGTCCTGAGCTTCCTCATCGGTCAAATCCCAGTGGTAGCCTGAATCGAGCACACCGTACGCATAGATCGAACCACTACCAACCGAGAACACCTTTCCGGGAGTACGGGTGCCTTCGGAATCGATGTAGTACAGTTGTGGTCCCTGAAGAGACAACATTAAATTCGCATCAAACTCTCACACACGCAACTGCATCGAAATTAGCTACACTTACCCGTTTGTCGTACCCGGCCAACATCATTCCCATGCTAAGACCCATACCCTTGTAGTAATAAACAATATTGGACATGATTTTGCTGGCGGCCGCTACCGAAATTCGCTCCTTGTTGCGCAGCTCATAGATGCGACACTCCTTGGCCAGCACGCGATCCCAGTACACACAATCGGCCGCACCTCCAGCCAGCGTGCCCAGCAGATAGTCATTAATCTCAACAATCTTCTTCATCGTCTGTGAACCGATGAACTGACCGCCGGTGGCACGAGAGTCGACCGCAAGAATGACTCCTCCCTGGAACCGGAAACCGAGCGTGGTGGTACCGTGGTCGAAATCCATCTTGATGCCGCTTGATTCACCTGCAGCTTGGAGCTTGGCCAGATTCAGTGCCGGCTATGGAAGGCATAGAAAAAGAGAGTTACAGAAAGCTATTTGTCACCAAAACAGACTGCTTAACCTTACATCCTGAAACGGAGGCACCGCAAGCGACATGTTGTTCTGTAGGTTTTGCGTGTTCAGTGCGATATCCCGGTGAAACATATCGCTGCCCATAGAAACATCGTTAAACAGACCGCCCTGAGAGAATCCACAAAGTTCTGCTAGAGCCATTTTTACTATGCTTTTCACTGAAATAAGCTGCGAAAACAAACTGCACTGTTCGTGACTTTGCGGTGCGTTTCTGGATGTAAAATGATGACAAACAAAAATATTTCTGACAGCCGTACTGTCACAATGCCGGAACCTCACAACAGTTGTACGATCGTGATAATGAAAGGTTCTGTTTTTGAATAGGGTTTGAACTGCCGATGAAACAGTTATTTTATCTCGTTTGTGAACGGTTGGGAACGGTTGTTTGGCCTGTTAATTCCTGTATTTGATTGCTGACGAGTTAGAAGCCTTTCGGCAAAAAAGACGTCAGTGAAACAAGATTTCATTAAACTTCCTCTTAGTTCTCCTCGGTACATCGGAAGCTATGCAAAGGAAGTGGAAAACTCTATTCCAAAGACGTTTCGGATGAAGCAGAAGAGCTTGACGAGTAAAAATCCGATCTTCAAGAAAAAGTCGAGACATGTTTCGCTAGAGTTTTAGATTAATACTGATTTTATTAACAAAAGTGTTCCTGTTTATATACTAATAATGTATGATTGTATGCGTTCATGTTCATACGCGGAATTTACATGTATTGGTGCAATCCTTGGTCAATTTGTTTCATTTGCGTTTTTGTCTTTCTGCATGGGCGTTCCTTTTATTGCACTATCGGTCATGCGATAGTGCATCATCGTATGTTGATTTTCCTCATCGGTCCTTTTCCTTGTCCACGCATTCTAGTTTGCTTATGGTCTGTTTATGTGAACCCAACTTCCTAGCGCTTTTATTGCTATGCACATGTGTTCGCCTGACAAAACACATCTTTGATTCGCTTTAAGAACCAAAAGTTTGTGGGAAACACGTGGTGTATATGTGATCCTAGCGCTGGTCCTATCCAAACAACCTTCAGTTGATCCTACAGTACAATATAACGCGTTCAGTTCGGAAGTGCATGTTTAGCCATATGAGTTTTATAACCATGCATACTCATATATTGCTTAAGACAATAAATAAAAAAAAAAAAAAAAAAAAAAATTATTTATAGAGTCTTTGGGTCTCATAGACCTCATTCGCCTCTTTCCGGTCATCTCAATGATTGCGCCCTGGTGTCTAGCTTTCCCAAAGATGTTTATTATTTTGTACACGATTGATGCTTATCGCTGGTTTCGTGCATCCGGTCGTTCGAAAATGCATATATTTAGACCAGCAACGACGATTCCGCATGATAAGATACCAATTGCTACAATTTGATACAAACCTATCGTTGCGTACGCACCAGAAATTGATATTCTATATTTTGACAAAACGGCGTCTAGCCGTCATAATGTAAATTAAATAAATAATTCTCTACCCCA
Organism: Anopheles maculatus; assembly: GCA_002091835.1. Lineage (NCBI taxonomy): Eukaryota > Metazoa > Arthropoda > Insecta > Diptera > Culicidae > Anopheles > Anopheles maculatus. The sequence goes on along the minus strand of KZ062538.1, from coordinate 50,453 downwards.
ACATTCTGAAAGTTCTACTTTATTTAGAACTGACGCGCTAGCTACGCCGGTATTTACAGAGCAGTACCGAGGTTCGAACCTCGTCCGGACCATCTCTTCGTACGCAGGACTAACTATTTAGGTACGTATACTTCTCGAGAGGTTGGAGAGCCAGAGAATAAAATGAAGAAGATTAAATAGGAACAGCGACCCGGTGGTACTGCGGAAGTGGTACTGGTTGAAACATGGTGGCTTAAATCTCATCCAGACTGGCACAGCGCAGTCTCACCGAAGCAATCCGTCATAACGACGGCCCCGAAAGACTTATTAAGACTTTAGACCCGTAGCATAAAATAGTGTAAGCAAACGAAGCAGATGCTAGGAGGCTTTCAAGGGGTCGTCGTCCATATAGCCGCCCTGTGTGATTATGGAGGCATCGAGGCTGTTGTTGCGCTATACCGATGATATAGTGATTTAAAAATGTGCAAAACAATATGCTGGTAAATGTTTTATTCGTTGTTCAGAACATGGCAATCACTACGAACCGCCCGATTGAGCAGTGGCTACAAAATAGGTAGATATACACTTATATTAAAACAATCTCACAGTCAAACCCACAACATCACACCACATTACCCACAAACCAACCATGCAAACTGTTCGATAACTCCTTCATATTGGGTTGGGACTGGCCGCATCATAGTTTTTGAGCACGGTCGACGTCGGTGACGGTGTTTGGCTCAAATCCGGGCTACTGCCGAATAGGCTCGGACTGCTGATGCTCAGCTTGGGATAGCTATCGATCGGTTGGAACTCGCAAGTTTTCGGCAGCTGCTGTCGTGGTAAGCTGTTCCTGCAGCACGGATGCGCTGATGATGGCTTATCGACCCGCGCCGGATGGTTGTTTGTATCGCTGTCCGTTAGCTCCTGCCCGGGATGATGCACCGGAACGTGTATTCCCCACAGCTCGGTTACCTTCCTTCTGTTCCACTGAGACTGCTGACTTTCCTGACTGCTGTTTGCTGCCTCCCGTGGTAGAGGGTGCCGGGGCAGCGGCTGCTGCTGCTGCTGCTGCTGGTACTGGCGTGGTGGCGGATGATGCGGATGGGACTGCGGGGGCAGATACTTGAGTGGGCGATTGTGCGACGACTGGTGCTGATGTGGCTGTAGGTGGTGCTGGCGTTGAGGCTGATGCTGCAGTGGGTGCTGGTGCGACTGGCTGCTGTATAGTGCCGGTTCCGGTGGCGTAGCTGGATTCATCATAAACTTGCTCAGGGGCGTACTGCTGTGCATCATATGACTGTTGATAGCCCTGGTACTGCTGTTGGTCATAGGCTTGTTGCTGCTGTTGGTCATACTGTTCGGCATAGCCCTCGTACTGCTGCTGATCGGTGTACTGCTGTTGCGAGGGATCATATCCGGCTGTAGATTGATCGTCCAGCGCCGAGTACTGCTGCTGGTCTCCCGTTTGATACGCGAACTCTCCGTACTGTTGTTGAGCGGTGTACTGTGCTGTGGCGGGGTCAATGGCGTCCGCTGTGCCGTACTGCTGGGATCCTGCCAATGATTGCATCGATTGCCGTGAGGCTCTCTGGTCGGCCACGGATTCGCGCGACAATCTTCCGCTGCTTCCCGATGCGGCACCACCTCCGGTGCTGTCCGGTTTAGTGGAATCGCTGGTTCGTGACAGACGCTCCGGTTCCACAGTACGTCCATACTCCGACTCCTTTGGAACGCCTCCGGACCGCACTCCATCCTCGTTGGTGACCGAGGAGCGCGAAAGCCGGGACTCGCTGCGCTTGGGGTCAACGTAGTCGGCGACGGAATTGTTTCGGGACAGCTCGGGCGGCTGCTTCGGTTGGGCGTACTGCTGTCGATCGGATGTACGCGACTCGGGTCGGGATGATTTACCACCAGCATTTCCGTACTGTCGTCCAGCACCGACACCTCCAGTTGCTGCGTCATCATAGGTGTCTGAGCTGGGTGCCATTGCTCTACCGTTGCCCGGCTGTGGGGCATAGCGTGCGGCAGTGCTTCCGGGGCGTGATCCTGAGTTGACGGCTGTGAAAAGTTTGACGAAGAATGCATTACTAGAAATTCGTGACGATCAACTACGATCAGACGGTTTGCTAAAATGAACAAAGAGGACAAGGAATTGTGATCGAAAGCTCCACCAACCACAACTGTATTTGCCGGCAACGTTAAGCGAGGTCAGTGGCGTGTCTTGGAGGGAAATTCTGTGCCACGAAACGCTATCGGCGGCACTTCTTGCGTGAGAACCGCTGAAAGTTTGTGCAAGAACCACAATGGCCCGTGACTGCGTATATTGCTTGTTTGCGGTGATTAGGAACATTTTCGACAAACAATAAGTGTGGCCCAAAGCGTAAGAATTATGCTAATAAATTTGCAGAACCAATGCGAGCGGAGCCACAGCAAGCGTCTACACGGGTCCCATGTTCCCATGGCAGTGCAGGTGAGAATGGGAACTTCTGGAACGCTGGAATGGAGTTACCAGCAATCATGCGTGTCGGCGTGTGTGCATGGTTGTGTTTCTGTGTGGCCAAATTGAAGCATATCTGCCGTGACTTCCTACGCGGCGGATGTTTTGTTTAACACTTTCTGTGCAGTACCTTCGTAAGCGTTCACATCATCGCGCACAATCGATTGGTTTGGGGAAGGGCTTGAGTATGCAGCGGCTGCGCTTGCATCAGGCGCTACACCTGAGCCAGCAGCACCACCTGGGTAGCTGCCACTATCAGCCTGATTGTACAACGATGCCTGTAGGTCATTTGAATAGCGATTGTCATCCATTGCGGGATTTGTCGAAGCGTACTGGTTAGTATCGTTGCTAGTGGTGGCGGAAGGATTGCTAGTATTAATATGTTTTGTGAGAAATTCTAAATTTTCCTGCAGATAATCTATCTCCTGCCTGGATGCATCACAACCACGGATGATGGTTAAGCAGAGTAAGAGAAAGAGAGAGAGAGAGAAAGAAAACGGGAAGTTAGAGGGATTTCAGCCCATATACCGTACCTGGTCGTGATGGGCGCTCGTAGAATCATCGTTCAGCGGTTCGCGAAAATCGCCACCGGAACTCGCCACACTAGACTTCCGAAATGCGGGACTGATCTGTTTATAGTTGTGCCAGATTTGCTTCAACCGTTCCATCAGTTCGGAGTTCGTTTGGCGCAGCTCCCGCTTTTCCTCTCTAACCCGGTTTTTGGAGGATTGCGACACATCGAGGCCAAATGAAAAACGGGCATAGGAGGGGGTATGAAACGAAACGATAAAGCGACCAACTAATGAGTGATCATGAAACTACAAAACCGAACACATTGCCAAACATAATCGTTAGTGTGGGTATTTACAAAACCGAAAACCAACTCAACTAGGGAAGGTGCGTCAAACGGCTAATTGCATTGGGTAGTTACACGGAAGCTTGTTGAAAACATACGTACTATCGCTTCCAACAGACCTAGACTCAACACTAGGAAATGAAGCACTGCAAGGTGCTGTAATGTGTGTACTGTCCCTCGCTTTAAGGGTGCTCTTAGGACACTGCGTCACGCTGGTCCTCACCGGAGCTATCGTTTGCAATAGCTCGGCGACCAATGCGCACATTGACGTCTATCTTAATAGGGTGCGAGGGACGATCGCAACCCACATGCCCTTCGCTCAACGTGTTCCCTTTGCCATCGGTTTGCTTCGCAAAGGGACGCGAGCAGGGGTGAGTAGTGCTGCTGTTGCTGTTGCAGGAGTTTTCCACAAACTGTTGATGAGTCCGGCAAGTTTTGGTGCTGTCCGACTGGTGATTCTCGCTGCTGTGCTGATTCGTGGTCCGCGGATGCGTGGAAGCTAGGGTGACGTTGTTGGCAGTGTTCGTAGAATGAGTTAGTATCCGTGAAACGCACCCGTTTCCTTCGCTCGCGCCTGGGAAAGAGGCGCACGCGGTAACCCAAGGAGGTGCAGCGAACAGTTCAATGGGGATGAGCATGAAGATGATGGAGGAGCATGGTGAATGGAGGATCTGGTGTTAGTAACGGGATACCGACGCGTGCACAAACCAACGGAAAATTGCAAAACACAACCGTAAAGGGCACTGGTGAAACTAACTTTGAAAAAGGCGGTCCAGAACTCTAGAACTTATGCAAGTAATATTGAAGGATGCTTGTGGATCAAGTAGTTTACTGAGCAAATTTAATACAAGCACTTAATTCATCTATCTTTAGTCGCATCCTTAGTGTTGATCCACAGTGATCATGCAATGAAAGATGGTCCGATACAACTATAGTTCTGTGCTACGCCCGCTAAAACGAACTACGTAAACTGTAATACAGTGTGATTAAAACAAAAAATACGAAATAAAACTCAACGATGTTAGTTAGGCAAAACGCAAACTTCCAACAATCTAAAACAAACAGGTTCGAACGAAAATTCACAATCAAGGGTATGTTCAAGTACTTATGCTTCTGTGTGGTGTCCTCTAACTTATGCGTCAAGCTTTTGCATTCTGCAGTTAGTTTTTCCATGAGCTGTTTTTGATCTTGTATCATGCCCTCGAGTTCGGAAACGGTGTTGGCTGGAACGGGTGGATGCAATGTGTACCGGAAAGAAAGAGCGGAGAAAGAAGAACATTTGTTTTGAGCGTTTTCGGAATGCAAACCAGGATTTGTGTAATGCGCTTTCGTGTCCGAGTCGAAACCGAAAGCAACATTGGACGAATCGGCGCCAACTTTGCTACGGCAACGCGTGCATCTTGTTTCCATACTAGACGTTTTACGCTTGCAATGTAAAATAGCTCATGGATAAACTATTGAGAACGACCCCTCTTCGTAACGGTCTAATCAGTTTAAATGATGTGTGTTATAAACGCGAACAAGCTGCATGTGCAACCCTGCCAAACTGCGGGCAGCACATCCAACGTTCACGTACAGAGATATGTAGCCTGTTACCACTATTCGAACTCACACTTAACAGGGCGTGATTAATTTGGCTAGCAAAATGATAAGCGAGAGCAAGAGAGGAGATGGCGTGCAAGCATCATATTTTGAGGTGTGATAACAGAACGGAAAATTAAGTAATTCAATAACCTGTGAACAAACACAACAACGAATCGCCAATCGCTAGTGCGAACACTCACAGGCCGCAAAACAGAAGCCGCAGGAAGGTTAAGAGCAAATTTTTCCAACTAGAACAACTCACAAGCAACATGGCTGATGAATGGGGTGCATGGATTGATTGCAAATGATACAATGAAAACAATAGATGTACGCGCGAAACAATGACCGATGGTGGTGTTATGCTGCACCGATTGTAACCAAAGTGGATTGTGTGAGTTTTGGGTAGGTTTTTGTTTCGTTTTTGTTGTTGTTGTATGGGCTTCAATAGCTTACCCATAGCGTGTTAAAGTAATATGAAACAGCATTGGACACACTGAAGTATTATCAAAGCGTGTACCATAGGCGTTACTTACTGTGTTTAGCCTCCATGTCGGATATGATTTTGGCGAGCTCTTTCGAGGGTCGAGTTTCTCTGTTAAGCTCCCCAAGCGTTAGCTACAACGAAAGGATGTTTGTTGAGTTTATCAAGAAGGTTAATAAAATCCTGATTCGTTTTAAACGTGATCTTTAACATACTTCCTTCTCCAGCGACGCGACATCATCGGCCAGTTTCAGGTTTTCTCGCTTCGAATGCAGCAAGTCAGCATCAGCACGGTCGAGCCGCTGACGGAGGGATGTGATTTCGGCAGTCAGGCGCGATACTTCCACCTTTGATTGACGTTCAGCACGCTCAAGTTGAAGTCTTTTGTGCAACAGGTAAAGCAGGTTAGAACATAGTTTGCACACATGAAATGTCCGCAGAAATCTTCAACATCCTACCTCAGCGAAGTGATCTCCTGCTCGAGCGACTGTTTTTCGGCGCTCGCCTGATTAAGATCGGACATAAAGATGGCCGACTTGTTCTTCAGCTCCATCTTCAGCTCGTCGATCTGTGAGTTCTTTTGGTTTAGCTCGCGCTTGTAGTCAGACTCGATGCGTTTCATGCGTTCCACCTCTAGCTGCAGCTTGGTCGCGTGTTCCCACTGGCTGCTAAGGTCTCCACCCAGTTGATCCACGTGATACGTATAGCGCCGCTCAGCACTGGCACGCTCGTCCGCAATTCGTTTAGCCATCTCGTGCTGCACCTCGCGCACACGCTCGTGCTGCCGTTCAAGTTCATCCTGTAAAGCGCGGGAAGAAGCGGCATGTTGATTGGTCCGCTCAACAGCATTTAGTCATTTGCATGTACGTCATACCTTTAAGCGTCGAATTTCTATCTCGCCCTGGTTACGCTCAAAAGCCACCTGCTCGATCATGTCACGGCTACGTTGCGATTTGCTGAAATTGCACGCCTCCGTATCCTTCAGCTGATCGATCGAAAGCTGCAACTTGCGGACCGTTTCTTCTAGGTTTTGTTTATCGCTGGAAGGGAGACAAAAGGACAATGCATCAAGCTGCTCCCAATCGAACAAAAATGTTTATTTCTTACCGCTGAAGATTCTCCACCTGTTTCCGGTAAGCATCGGCGTTACCAACGTCACTCGCACCATGCAACAGTTTGCGCTTGTTGTCCTCATTCTCGTTGAACAGCTTCTTCAGATCGATCTGCGATTGTGCCAACTGGGCCTCGAGTTCGCTGATACGTGACTCGAAAACAATGCTCGGACCGGACAGTGATCCCTTACCCTTGCCACGGTCCCCATAATCCACATCCTCGCTTTCGGAAGAATCGAGCTGATATAAGGCCTTCGACCGGGACCGATCTGTGAGAGCTTCGTTCTCCGACACAACCTCCTTCACTTTCTTCAGTAACGTTGAAAGCTCCTCCTGTAAACAAACGCATTTCATCAATGTTGCGAATGAAGTGCTCTAAGTTTATCTTTAAATGGCTATACAAACTCTGCAGTACTGCGATTCGCGCTCCAACTGTTCAATGTAGCTTTCTTGTTTTTCGATAAATCCCAACAGTTCTGGTGGAGGTTGCGCCACTTCAAGGCTCTGTGTGGCATGCACTGATCAGAGGGAAATGCAAGGTTAGGAACAGTACTCTCGATTTCATTTAAAACTTTCCTACCTGACGATGGAACTGGATGCAAGCTAGAATTGGAAAGGGCCGGTTTCAGTGGCTCAGCTGCCGCATCCTTGTTCAGAAAGCTGTATCTGCGACCGAGCGTGCTTCCGTACCGTGTGACGGCCGTCGATGGAAAGTATTTGGACACCTCCGTTATGGAGGGTCGTTCCACAACCGACTGACTGTCGGACACTTCTGATTTACCATCGTCAACACTGCGATAGTAGTAGGAGGTGGCTGCCTTTGTCGGTTCGTACGCTTCCGTCAGTAGGAACTTCAAACGGTTCACAGCCTCGCGGTACGCGTAATCGGTGAAATCGAACATTTTTTTCTTGTAGAGCGGTGTTTCTATTTTCTCGGTGGATGTTTTCCTGTTGCACGGAAAACATAAAAAGGGGGGAAATTATGTATTTTTGTAGTATCAACACCAGCACATGATGTATGTGTAGTTCATGCGTCAACTATACAAAAGCATTTATAGATTTGTAACGTTTAAAGTGATTTATTACTCTGAATTCATGATTGTTTGCGCAATAATTAAAACAACACCACACGAGTAACTTTTTACGATATCTATTAACAATAAACCATAGCTCTTTTATCCATTTTTATCGCAACACTTTGTCAACCGACTGGATGGCACTTTAGCTTCGATGAAAATGAATGCTTCTGTTTGGCTAGCGTAAACAATGATCGTCATGGTGTTGGTTGCCCCAGACAACGCAAGTGTACACGCGTGCGCCTGCTTTCGTTACTGCGTAGCATGCGATCCTCACTGAACCACGGAGTAGTTCGTGTTTAATTGGGGGAAAGTTGTTGCGCGTTGCAGAACGTGAGGATCTGTTTCTAACTTCGCGTCAAGGGAAGGTTCATTGCGACAAATGTTATGATGTTTTCACTCATTAGTTGCGAAGTGTACTTTTGTGTTATATTTTGTAAACTTTTATTTATTTTACTGCAGTACATCATTGTAGTTCTTGATGTATCCAGAATTCAATTAAATTATATTTTATCCAGCGTTGCATTCGAAATAGAATACTCTTTCTTATTGTCGAAACGTCCTACTAGGTATTGTCGATCGTATAATGGCTAACTAGGCTTATTGATACCAAGTCGCCGGATAATCAGTCCTAATTACGAAGTATCGGTCGGGATGAGTGTCGGTACCATACAGGAACAATTTCGTGAAAAAGTTTTCAACATATTTTCACTTATAAATTCACTTAAGCATAGTGTCTCTTAAGATCCTGATGTGAAGAATATCCGGCCATTGTATACTTTTAGGCGATAAGCTACGTGGTACGTGGCGAATTTTTCCTGAACCTCAAATTACAGTTTAATAATTAATAGGTCCTTAATAGGACGTGTAATATACACACGACTCCATACAAACGGTTTACTACACAGTATTACAGTCCATTATAGAGTTAACACAGCCAACACATTAACAGCTTCATATATTTTGCTTGCCTTAGCTTTGGTTTCTTCACTTTGGACATTATCGCGTCCTTGTCGAATGCACTTTTTGACCGCAATCCCGCGGACGATGAACCGTATCCTTTGCTGCCGACGTAGGTGAGCGAAGAGTACGGCTTCGAACCATATCCCAAGTAACCGAGTGAATCCGCAGTATTTAATCCGTATCCTGTTTTCATGATGTGTGCCGTGTACTATCGTAGAGCAAATTGACCGAACAAAACTCAACTAAACACACAAGCAACGAAACTAAATTTCTCCACTTATCACTTCCTGCGATAGGTGTCCGATACCTATCGAGCCAATCTTCGCGACGTACCGGAACTGAAGAACCCGCGGACAAGACGTTGCAGCCTTTTATAGGCGCATCAACCGGCCACAAAACCACTCGGGAAGTCTTTCGCCAGTTTAGTCTTGTAACGTCGCCTTGCCCAAATCAACAAAGTCCCTAGCAACAGACAATCGTCGGCCAGCATTCGTCGTGTTCCATCGATCGTACCGAATGTGTCTATTTGCTGGAATTTGCTTCGGCCGAAGTGCAAAACATTCCTTCAGACCCTTGTCAACTGGGGATGCGCCGATCGACGGAACCGCCTGTTCGGGCGGTTAACGTCGTTGCCGGGCGGACTCTGGCGCGGAAAAGCTTTGCCGGAATGATTAATCATCGTTGCGTGCATGGTTAGCATAAACCGCTCTGAATGTTTCGTTGGGCACTGGGGCACTTTGGGGTAGGAGCTTTTATGATAAACAAATTTTGGCACAAAATTTATATGTCGCTCGGGCTCGGAACAGACTCACAGTTCATAGTTCTAGCGGTGTGCATCGATTTTATGTTTTATCGCTTTTTCTTTCCTTTTTCTTTGCGCTCGAAATCAACTGTGAAATGCGCACATTTATGAGAAATTGAGAATTTTTGTCATTTGTTTTTTAGCTCAGCTATTGCAGCCACATTCTGGTGACATAATTTGATGAGGAAATGGATAATCGGGATATCCACAACTTTGAAGTATGTACCATGTTACCAAAATAGCATTCACGATTGTAGAAAATTTATATCAAATGATAGTTGAAGAATAAGATTTATAATTAATTGTACAATTATTCGTACTCTTCGCAATTGTTCGTTAGTTTATATGATTTTCTTTTCTTTTCTCTCCTTTTTATCAAGCACTTTATGCGAGCGATCATCATTAATTTGAAGCACTATCTGTCACAATGTACATATGATTACTGCAGTCACTTCTTTGTTTTCCCCCATTTGTATATTATTTTATATCGATGAAACTACCCATAAATAACAAGGGCTGTATGCCGATAGCACACATCATATGGAGGAGAATGCGTGTATGGAAAAAATGCGATGTTTATCATGCGTGTGCCTTTATACGTGATAGGTAATAAAGTCATAAAAGTCAAGTACATATTCTAAAAACGAAACTTTTTCCACGTAGCTTTATAATCTTCTTCTTCTTTGCTGGCCTGCTCCTACGGAGCACGTCTTGTAGACAGGGCCTGGTGTCCAATCCGTTTCCAGGAAACTCGGTCCATGGCTGCATTCCTCCACCCCCGGCTGCATCCGATATCCCTCAGGTCAGACTCCACTTGATCCAGCCAGCGAGCTCGCTGTGCTCCTCTGCGCTTCGTGCCGAACGGGTCGCTGACGAGCACCTTCCTGGCAGGGCATGAGTCCGGCACGTGCCCCAACCAGCGTATCCTTCCTGCTTTGACAACCGTCAGGATGTCTGCATCGTCAAACAGCTCAGCTAGCTCGTGGTTCATTCTCCTTCTCCACACGCCCTGCTCGCACACACCGCCAAAGATAGTCCGTAAACCCCGCCGTTCGAAAATGGCGAGTGCATTGGCGTCCTCTGCCAGCATAGTCCAGGACTCGTGCCCGTAGAGGACTACCGGCCGTATCAGTGTGCAATATATGGCGCATTTCGTGCGTTGTTGAAGTCTTCTGGATCTCACGAGTTTGTGGAACCCATAGTAGGTCGCTGCTTAGTTGTTATCCGAAGTTACGATCGTGCCAAGGTAGCAGAACTCCTCTACTACCTCGAGATCGTCGCCGTCAACTAATACTCTGCTTTCCGAGCTCTATCACGGTTAGAGCCTCCGGCAAGCAGGTATTTTGTCTTCGTCGCATTGATCCTCAATCCAATCCTATCGGCCTCGCGTTTCAGTCGGGTTCAGATGTTCGCCCGATGATATCGACGTCATCCGCGAAGCCAATACGCTTCGCACACCGCCGCAGATGTTCGCCCGATGATGTCGATGTCATCCGCGAAGCCAAGGAATTGGAGAGACCGGGTGAAAATCGTGCCCCGGATGTCGAAGCCCGCGCTTCGCATGACACCTTCCAGAGCGATGTTGAACAGCAAACAGGAGAGTCCGTCCCCTTGCCTCAGTCCCCTGTGAGATTCGAACGCTTCCGACAGCATGTTCGACACTCTCACCTTGCACTGCACACCGTCCATTGTAGCCCTCAACAGCCGTACCAGCTTCGCAGGGAAATCGTACTGCCGCATGATGTACCATAGCTCGGTACGATCTATGGTGTCGTAGGCTGCCTTGAAGTCGATGAACAGGTGGTGCGTGGGGATCTGGTGCTCTCGGCACTTCTGGAGGATCTGCCGTAGAGTGAAGATTTGGTCGGTAGTGGATTTCCCTCCAACAAATCCAGCTTGGTAGCTCCCCACGAAATCTGTAGCAAGGGGCGCGAGTCTGCAGAAGAGTATTCGGGACAGGATCTTGTAGGCAGCATTCAGGACTATGATGGCTCGGAAGTTAGCACAGTCCAGTCTGTCGCCCTTTTTGTACACTAGGTGAATAACACCCAGTTTCCAGTCGTCCGGTAGCTCTTCCTGGTCCCATATCCGAACAATCAGCCGATGCATGATCGCGGCAAGCCTCTCCGGGCCCATCTTGAATAGTTCAGCCACCAGCCCATCACTGCCAGCTGATTTGTTGCATAGTATGGTTTGCGCCATTTGGAATGATCAAGGTTACTAGTGCTTTTGGTACACAGAAAGGCGAACATGATGTTTGTTGGAATATCGGAATACCACAAAATACCATGTTCCAGCCCTTCCTGGGCGGTGTTGAGAGGAAATTAAATTTTAACCTGCAAGAATTATGTGGCTCCCCAGGTCTTACTACCGCCCATTTTAACTAGGTCTCGAATGGGTTACGAAACGGTTTTCCGTTACCACACTTCCAATACGAGTAGGCGTTCTAATTGGTTCAACTTTAAACGTTAGGACACATGATAACGGTGGGGCCTACAGCGAATACCTACAGCGGTAGATAGAACCGGGCCTGGGGTTACATGCCCTAGCTTTTATCTTTTATTTTAATTTTTATTTTTACGACACCTTCAACACCATTGCCGTCCCGATGCTGCGCCCTCAAATTTGCCCTTCAATCGTGAGCGGTATAAAACGACACAACTGCGACCGTTGAAGATTTTCTTGTGCTGCACAGTCATTCTTTGGACGCGCCGCGTTCCCTTTTTCCGGATCGAGCTTTTAATCGCGGAGCGTGAGTCGATGTCTGAAAGTGGACAGTGCGTACTCGAGACGCGACTACACGGTACGGAACGAGCCCGCAAACCGTCCGGGACAATCGAAAACCAATAAATAACAATCAAAACGGCACAAGCATAATGCAACCGTGCGCAAGGAACGTTTGTAACGCGTTTGTGATTAATCACCTTTATCCAGATGTGTGTTACAGAGCGAGTGTTTTCGCTCCTCAACTCCAGGGAGCAAAAGCCCTAGATATCTTGGCGTCAACGGTGCTGAGTGCGTCCGGTCTCTAGACGCACCTTTCGCTAATGGGTGGTGAGGCTGGCTAATGGCCTGCCGGAATCAAGAGCCACCCCGGTATCATGTAATTGACGCATTGTCGACATGTTCGGGTGCGCTGGTCACGGTCAACAATCACTGGGACCGACCGACGCGTTACGGTTCATTTTTACGGAATTTTCTTGAGCTGCAGAGTGACGCCGGTATATGGATAAACAGCCGGACAGCTGAACTGTGATTGAGTTTATCGATTATGCTGACATTGAAAATTGAACGGTTGTTACGGATGTTTTCTTTACGATCGCAAAAGACACTCCCCAGAAAAGAACGTCAAACACACAATGGAAATGTAAAGTATTTATATGTTTCACTTTAAATACGTTAAACATATTGCATCTGTTCCGCATATCGTTTCGCCCTCAGCTGGCTGCTACATCGATTCGTCATGCTTTTGTCCCAACGCTTCCCTTAAGCTTCACGTTTCTGCTCAATCACCTCATCTCGTGGCACTGCGGCTTATCTTACGGTTAACATCACGAGCACAAAAAACCACTCTTAAACGATCGATTATTGCCCACCAGCACGCACAGCCAGCGCAGCTTAAACAGCCCTATCAAACGAAACCAATTTGACATTTATTGTACCTACTATGTATAGGCGGATCAAGCACCAAACCAACCGAGCCAATAGTAAAGTTACGATCGTCCCATCGAAGCAAGAAAACGGAAGAAAGAACGTTTCCCGTCCGGGCATGGCATAACCGCAGAAACTATTGCACCAAATTAGTCACCGCGAGACCGTACCAGGACCAGGACGTGTGCCTTCGGATCTGGCGAAGCATATGGTGGAATTTAAATTATTACCTGGTGTCTTTCTGGCCTTGTCGCGAGTTGCGTTTGTGGCCGCGTGTGCACACGGGTTTGGCATTACACTATCGGCCCAAAGAACCGCGAAAGAAGAAAGGAATTTGGGACTGTTTTATAGAGAAACCCAGACCAGATTCATTTTGCGTTGACGCCAACACGCATTCAAAAGGCAGGCAAAAGAAGGAAGTCTGTTCTTTGGTTATTGATTCTTTTGCTAGGTTTTCCGTACCCTTGCATGGTTTTGGGTCAACCGTGGGTTGTCTTAATGGTTTCACCGTTTTCCTTCTTGACGGATTCTAAAAAATGTTTCCCCATATGCACGCAATTCCAGAATATTGTATCGAGTGTGAGGTACACCCAGACCACAGGTTGCGTTGATTGAAGGAATGGCATTAGTAGGCGACAACGCCCCGTCCTAGCCATTTGAAGGTTACGCAAAGTCGTCGGCAAAAGTTTTTTCAATATCTCGCATTAACTTCCCAATTCTTAACCGAGCAGGAATCAGTTGCGAACTGGTACTATCTAGCGACGTTCTACAGGGGGGCCTAGCTACAGGATAAGTTGAACGTAAATGGCAAAAGTAAACAAACTTACCAGTGTTATCCCCTAGTGGTTGGTTAAATGTTGAGAAATAAGGGTGCCAGGATGTAAAAGTAGGTTAAAAGGTAAGCGGAACAGAAAGCGTGCCCTGGTAAGTGTGGTTACGTGGTGTAAGAAATGGGCTGTAAAGAATTGACTTGCCGAACAGGATAAAGTGCACTAAAACGCGATCTAACACTAACACTTCAATAAAGGACACAAAATCAAACATAATACGGCATAATAATTGTTTCAAAAATTCTGTTCAAAAGCTCAGTAAACACACCTGGGTGCTTATTTTGTTTATTAATTTGGGTATTTAATGATTTCATTTTTTTATATTTTATTAACCTTTTTTGACATTAAAAAACAATTTGGCTACGTTTATCTATTTCATATTTCTTTTACCAACAATTTTGCCTTGTTTATTTGATTATGTTCTAGTGTTTTCTTCATTTTTATATAGTTAAGTATGTTTAAGGTTAGTCAGTTTTCTTATTTATATTTGTTATATTATTAGAACCCACTGCTTTTTGCTATTTGTCCTCAACAAAACAAAGATTTTTTTCTAATTTGAATTATTTAATCAAATTTGTTTTATTTCTTTAGTTAACTTTACATATTCGGTGACGTACCGTCATATTAAATATTGAAAAATTGAATAAAAAGCTTAAACAATTAAATAAAAAGAAAAGATAATTAAATAATCATTATGCGATGGCAGTTCGCCGATCAGTAAGTACCACATTTAATGAAAAATTTTATTATAAATAAGTTTTAATTGTTTACTTAAGATTGAACTAATGCATGTCATCTCGTTCTTGACCCGTTGTCTTTTTTTCGCCAAATTATATCTCTGTAATGTATGTTACGCAACTGTCGAAACATGTGCAACACCATTCCGTATCTGTAAAGAACCAAATATAACCCGGCACGCTCCACGATCTTCATGGCCACTTGACAAGAATATCGTGAGCGCTGTGTGCATACTGTGTACATACTCACTCAATGGTACATGCACTCGTTTAGCAGCAGCAGCAGTATATATCTTAATTCACCATCAGCTTCGATTGGGCCAGTTGAGCAATGCGTAAAGCGCGAAATTTGTGTACGCCAAAAAGGAAACCGGCTGTCCACCGACACCGGTACAGTTAAAGGTAAAGGCTAAAATAATATATCGCCCGGCAGCACCACATGTCTCCGGAACTGTCGGCAGGGTTTGTCATCGTGTGGCGCCCCTCTTTCGCACCGTGTGTGATATATCATGCGCAGAAGGTTGATCTTGGTTGATTTTGACTTACTTTTGAGCGCGTGGAACGCATGCCTGGTTCGAGCGATGCAGGAACATTTTCATGGGCGGACTGGTAGTCTGTTAGAGTATGATAATGCCTGAAGCTCTTTCTACGGTATGATGTAATAATTCGGTTGCATTGTACATTGAATGCATGTTTATACTTTATATACTATTAATTAAAATTGTAACATTAATTAATTACAAATCGTTTAATGATTCTAACCAGTGTTCATAATAAATTTAATAGGGTACGACATGGGTTATAAAGAATCAACATTGATTACTTTATTTATTCTGGCCACACACCTCTCTCTGCCCACGCTTTACCACGTGCTGTTCAAAGAGGATCAAATTTCGTGACAGCTGTGTCTATTTTCTCTTCCTACATTGCCTGACCTACTGCAGTGGAAATATGCATTTGTCACCCGAAAAGTAACCACCCCAACCAGTTTATCAATGGCAGTGCACCGTATCACCTCGCTCAACCGGTACCGTAAAACTGAGCTTTGTTAGCTTTGGCGCTCGCTTCGGTCGGTCTAGGTCGTTGTCATGTTGTGATCGCGTTCGCGGTGGAATTAGCATCAAGCCGACGCCGACGGTCGTCATTCGATGCCAATCTGCCCCTTCCGAATACGAATTGGACCACTGGAAAGGAGCATGTACTATTTCACACGCCGGACTAAACTAACAACAAAGCAAAGCAAAACCTTCGAAAGCGACAACCAGAAGTTGCAACTAGTGCAGCGCGCATAAAATCGATGGCGCGCGCGCTCGCGGTGGTCAGTGATGATGATCGATCGTGGAATTTGCATGAAAATGCGCTCCGGATTGCGTTGCATCGGTAGCGAGGCTTTACTTTACGGCGAGTGGCTCGAGTTTTCGTAATCTTTCTTTTTGTTTTGCTTTTGTTAGTGTCTCCATCCGTCGGGTTGTTGAAGCTGTGGACGGCAGGTTTCTGCAGCTTATTTATTCACGTTTTGTGTTGATTTGTTTGGTTGGGAGAGTGAGAGACATTGGAATATTGATTAGATTCGGCAGACGATTTAGCTGGGGTTTTTTTTCGCAAGCGATGAGATGATTTACGGACGCTCGTTAAATTTTGAGCAATTGGTTTGACAGTATTTTTTTCTTGTATTCTGTAATGCTATTTCTTGGTCGTTATGCTGTTTTGCAGTCATTAATTCTATACGATTTATTCGTTTTATGATTAGTTTTGGATTTGTTCTTCTTTTTTCTTAATTTTTAAATTAATTTCTGACTGTTATGATATTACTTAAAATGATTTACATATTTTCAATTAGCTTTGTACGGTTTCTTGAAACAATTCCTTTTTGTTAGGGCTCAAATCAACCGATTGTGAAACCAACGAAACAGAATTCCACATAGCTGCTAACAATACAGCTTCCAGTCCAATCGTACCAACTTCCAGCATGAATATCTTCAAACATACATACGACTTTTCACGAGCATTACCCACTTGTAGTTCGCGCAAGAGGCGCCACCTCAAGACACCCCGCAATTAGTAGGTGAGAGAGCAGCACAACAACAACAGCAGCCCACAAAAACCACATTCATCGCTGTTTTATTTCCCAGCGATTAGCAACTTAAGTAGAATGAAAAACACAATTATTCGTATGAGAACAAGATCGCACTGGCGATAGTAGTTAGTGGGGGGTCGATGAGGTGCAATCAGACAAATAGTCGAGAGCGGCATATTGCACCCAGCGCCAGCTCAAGGCATCTCGGAGTTGTGTGTTAAGTTCCATTTTTTTTCTCTATGCGATGGAGGTTGAGTGCTAGCTTCCAGCGTGTCAACTGATAGCTGGTATGCAAAGTCGTCAAGTTAAGTGAATAGTTTAGATAATAGAATAGATAAGAAAAGTGATGGAAATCAGTTGGCTTATCGGGTCTACCATCATTACATTAGCTTTTGTTGCGTAGATTTGATGCCGCAGCTAAATGTATGAAAAGTAATACAAATCAGTCTTAATTCGTTGATCTCCATTTGATCACTTCATTCCAGAACAATCCTTTAACCAAATAAAACACTTTTTCCCTTGTGACTATAAGATGACATCTAAGCTGTGGATGTTCTTCGAGGTCTTAACAGTCAGTAAATCCTCCATCTTAGCCATAAAAAGAAGGAAAAAGTTTTTCAGGTAATGGCTGAGCTCTCAAAAGTCCTGTTGCACGATTAATCTACTAAGCTTCTGGATTTACAGAAGGGTTTACAATATTATCAGAGGAAGAACATTTAATAGGAGCAGATCCCGACTCCTGTTAGATATTTCCCGGAGTAACCAATGATACATTATTCTTCATCTTTGACGTTACATCCTCGAGATGTCTTGGCCTGCCATTCTTGGCTTTCTAGGTTTACAAGTCCTGTATGCTGCAAATGCTCTGGACAGGAACCAATATCCGGTCCTACCGTGCAAAGACCGCCAGCAGATACACAACGATCTTCAACTTTTTCGCTCAGGAAACAGCGCTGATAGTACAAACTAATCAATAATTGCACATCCTTGACAGTTTTGGTCTTAGCTTCTCGAAAAATTTATTCCATTTAAACATAATTATCAACATGAAATTTATTGCATGCGCCGCGTGATGTCACATATTATCTCTTAACATTGTACACCCACAGAAACTATTTTTTAAATAATCACAGAGCATAATGTTCTCTTAATCATAACTAGGCAACCTAACCGTACGTACCAATGCCCTCCGAAGTACTTCACACTTGGAGCTCCCAATTCAACAATCGCGCTGTATCTCCCACCCGCGCATTAAGAAAAAAAATGAACCTCCCTTCCGCTAGTAAAGCTGGCGGGAGTATTTTCGGCTTCGACCGGGTAAACCTTACCGGTGTGGCCAGCTTTTAGACACCTACCAAGACGAACGAGTGGGGCTCGACTCGAGCACACGCCGCGCTGTGGACAGTTAGTGCCCAGCAGGAGCCCAACATCGTCGGACGCGCTTTTTTTCTTCAATTCCTGTTCGTTCTGCTTGGAGTTCATAAGTCAGGTCTTCCGCGTATCGTATCCGGAGTGCCGGTGTTGTGTGTATGTTTGTTTCGGAATTGGTTTGCAGTTTTAAGTGTGATCACGTGTAAGTTGTGTTCACAATTTTAAAAAGTACGATTAAGAAAGTTCTGTTATATTTAAAAGTGTCTTTTGAATATCTGGAGAGGATTATTTGTTAAAAATGGGTGTTCGACAGAAACTGCAAACAGAGCACGAACTGGAACGTTACTACAGATCACGATCGGATATTCTCACCACCCCGACATTTCACAAAGCACCATCGATTGTGAAGTGGAAAAACGGTCTATCACTAATCGGTTTGAACCGCCGACGCGCCCGGGCCACGGTACACCGTAGTGTCGTGTAAATGCGTGTAAAAGCGTGCCGTGTGTCAAAAGCTCCGAAAAAGATTAATTGGCAACATCGACACCGCGAACAATGTTGCCAATTAGGAGCCCTTTCGTACCAAACTGTACCAACCGGCGTGCTGCAGTTTCTCGTACGTTTCGATGGTGCAAGCATCGGAGTACAGTTTTTGGGTTTCCTTTACGATTACCTTTCGGTTGGGAAAGATCGTTCGCCACCACGCAAAAAGCTCCACCCCGCGACAGATTAGTGAGAAGTTGTTGGACAGAAGTAGTAGTAGTAGTAGGACGCTTCCGCGTCCATGCTGTGTAACCTGTGTAAGGAGACGGTCACAACAACTGTCTGCATCGTGGAATGCTAATGCGGTTTTTCTTCGGTCAAATCATGTGTGGGGCGATGGTGATATTTCGTATACCCAGATAGTGTCGAACATTGGTGTGAACTGATCCGTTTTGTCACCAGCGGCGGCGGCGGCGGAACCGAATATCCGCCCGACGTGTGCTGCATACGTTTCGACGATCGATTTGTTGATTTTGTACGTTTCGAATGGTGAAAGAACTTGAGTAGGAAGCGAACAGCTGGAAGCATTATTAAGTAACTTATTGTTTTGTGCAATGGTTTATTCGTGTCTGCTCGTAGCTTTTGCAGCTTAGCTGGTGTTTTTTTGCATTATTTATTCGGCAATGATAACTGGTCAGATATTTGCAGTAGATGATCCGAAACATTCAATTCAATTTCAATATTGGCAATCAACTTTCATAAAATGTTCGTATACTTTTAAATACTAAACATAGAGTGAAGAGCTTAAGTACGCAGCTTATATTTTGTCATCATTTTTAAATATTTCTTCAAATATTCTGTGATGTTAAATCAACTTATTTAACGGAATTACAGGCTTATATATTACGTTGCTAATTTAAGATGCAATAATTGGCTTAAAAATAGAACTTGAATCTGTATTCTGTAGCTTCTAAAACCTGAACATCGAAGACAATGTTAGATTCGTTATCAACACAACAGTGTTCCTTATATTATTTGACAATGTAAACCATATTTTAATAATCATCAATGTTTCATTTATTCATGAATTTCATTTTGAGATTCTTACTGCTCTAAATCTTTAAGCAATTCCGTATGTTTAATAATAGAGATATGGCTCTAAAAATGATAACTACATTTTGTTAAATGAAGCTTTATTTATCAAATAAGTTTAATTGATTGTTACTAAAAATTTTACTCCTACACTGTTGAACTGTAGAAACTGTAGAAATAAAAATGGTTGCAAAGAAGAAATTGAACGCCTTAAAAATAGGTTGATATTCAGAATTGATTAGGTGATCGACCTGTGTTTTAGGAACTCACAGCTATTCTCTTTTGTATCAAGACTTTTATGTACTGACAAGGCTTTACAGCATCATCAGAGCATTTTAGGCAGTTTTAGTAAAAACATTCGAGTATCTGTAATTAAAAATGTGTTCGTACTATGAGTTTTATTACAAAACGAACAAAATTTCTATAGCAAGACCACGTGGCGGATTGAACGGTAAGCGGACTGAGCTCACGTACTTAGGAAGAACCAGTAAAACACATCTTGAAAGGGGTTTACAGACAATTCGAGCCTCGAGCATACTCCAACGAAATGAAATGTAGGTGCCTAAACCTGTGTGCCGCTTAGGGCCCCCGAAGGACCTAAATCCGCCACTGAGCAAGGCACATCCTTATCACCGTTTGTAGCAGGTTCATGTTTGACATTTTTTTACCTTTACAAATCTCTCCGGCCATGTCTAAGATGATGTCCATATCACAGCAAACCAGAATAAAGAAGCGATCAATAGTTGTTGGGCAGACCTTCATCGAAGAGCTTTATTCAAACAGGCTCTATACAAAACCGAACAGCAACAGTTCATTAAGATCCAGAATGAGCTGGACAGTTCCGATTTTTTACGACATCCATGGTTAAGGTGGCAGTTAATTACCGTGATGCATCTCGAAACCGGGTGGCATTATTTTTAATAGTACTGGAAGAAAACATAGTAAGCAAGCAAAATTTAATTCATTTTGTTATGCGGTGATCATCAATAACGTGATAGTTCTTCTATTTAGATTTATCTAATGCCGATTAAACCATGGCATAAATTGAACAATGTTTTGATTATCTGTTTCAAACAAATTACTCACAAAAAGAAAGTTTACTTATGGCCATCTTCATCGAGAAGTGCCTACTAGCATGAAGAGCACTTCATATCCGATGAAAGCTTTCGAACGCTACAGACACAATAATACACTCTCGTGGAAGACACCTCACACTATCATTTTTGCGGTCAGGCCTTCTTATCCGTTTGTATGTCCCGGCAAAATAATAACGCCATCGGTACATTGCGCAACGTCCGAAAGCTTCGCGTGCCGCACCAACCAACCGCCCTACCAGCTCAACTAATTGGTATGTTAATTAGCGTTAAATAACATCGCCTGTATCCCATTGACCACGTTTAGGAGGTCTTTGATCAGATCGAAACTCGTTATATTTGGAGATGCTTTTACTACTACATCGTGACTACACGATGCTACGGTATCGGGACATATTATGCGGCATTTAGGATGAAATGCCGTCGTAGGTCAAGTTCTTCTGGCGCGTGTAAGCACCGTTTTTGAAACCAGCGCAGCCCTCGCGAAAGCCCTCCTGCCGTGGTGGCGTGCATTATGGTTGCGTGACATGCATGCGGGGGTGCTTTTGGCCGACCAAAAAAAAAATGTTTACACTAACGTGTCCCAATTAAACAAACACCCAATACTAGACACGCTGCGTTTGAAACATTTTTATGACCTCTGATCAATCAAAGTTCTGAAGCTGCTGTGGTTGCTTGTAAGGATGCTGTGCGTAGTGGTAGGTTACAGTGGACGACCGTGCTGGCGTTTATGGGCCCACCGCTGTTTATGGATGCTGTGCGTAAGACAAAAGGTTGATGTTGGGTGTTCATCCGGTCAAGGTTGAAACGCTGATGATCGGTAGATCGGGAACATCCGAAGAACTGTTCTTGTGCAGCCATGTGTTGCAATCGAGTGCGTGATTTTATTAGCTTATTGAATTTGGTGATTCCAAAAAGGTGTTTGAAGGTTAAACTGATTGGTTTATTGCACCAGCAATGTTAGAAAATAGAATACTAATCTATTTTGTCTACTTTATATCCAATTTTCAAACTGCAGCTTTCGATACTTTTGCTAGGTATAAGCATACCAAAACTTAGTAAAAGTATCATCAACATCTTAACTTTGTACATTTTGTGATATAAAAAAACTATTTTTTTTGTTATCGTAGTTGAATCATGTGGTCTTTTTATATAGTCCGTCGCTGTATTCATTTTGTATACCTTTGGAGGAGTTTTGAACGCGATTATATGTTATGATATTATCATCAAACTAAAATAGATTAGGAGTTATTATTTATTTAATGTATGGTATGACGGCCGAGGGCCGTATTGTCATTAGGAGTTATTGCTTTGTAAACATTAAAGATATTGGACTCAGTCATCTGTATAATTTTATATGTTATGATTTAGAAGATTCAGTCCTTCGCCCTCAACAATTTCTAGCTGCAGAGTAGTTGTGATTAAACCACTTAATAAACTTATCGAGAAAAGTTCAAAAGCTCCAGTATGTATGTCACTTGCACAACTGTATTTACCCTGCTTAAGCATGCCAATCCAGTGCATACAATTCGCCAACCAATAAACTGCAATGCAAGGCCACTACGATTGCTGGTATCGATCCCAGACTAAACCCGCACACCGAAAACGGTACCCACTTGTGATGGCGCATTTTTGGCGTGTGAAGAGGTTATTTGTGTGAAAAGTGGCCAACTAACCACATGTAATAAAAAAGCAGAAACAAACGCCAACCATGCAAGCTAGACGGCTAATAGCCTTCCTATTTCTATTCCTTCCTTCAGACGTACATCTGCAGCGAAGGGAGCCGTCGGAAGGGGTTGAATGTGCTTAACTAATTCCGTGCTGACAGTGGGAACCGAAAATGCAGTCAAGGTGTTTGCTAGCCGTGAAGGTAAGGCACACAGTAAGACATTGTTACCGGGCCTCCCGTTATGCCCGGGTGATGTCTTCGTTTGTTTTTCTGCTGAACAATGTTAGCTACAACACACACTCACATGCATACGCTCTCTCTCTCTGTCTCCCGCGCTCTGTCAGCTTACCTGGTGCTTGGTGGTGTCGTTGGCCACGGTAGGGCTCCCCACCTGTAGGGCCGTAGCGATAGAATCTCCCGAACCGGCATCTCTGTTGCGACCTCGGGACGTAAATCCACACCCATACCAGAATGCCTACGAAGGGATCGCCATCTTCGACCGGAACCTCATTACCAACAGCGAGAAATTTACCGAAAATCTTCTCAAGTAAGCATTATTGTGGCATGAAATGAAGCGGAACGCTG
>KZ062538.1:0-26753 GCA_002091835.1 Anopheles maculatus | reverse complement strand
TTTGAACGCGATTATATGTTATGATATTATTATCAAACTAAAATAGTTTAGGAGTTTTTGCTTTGTAAACATTAAAGATGTTGGACTCAGTCATCTGTATAATTTTATATGTTATGATTTAGAAGATTCAGTCCTTCGCCCTCAACAATTTCTAGCTGCAGAGTAGTTGTGATTAAACCACTTAATAAACTTATCGAGAAAAGTTCAAAAGCTCCAGTCTGTATGTCACTTGCACAACTGTATTTACCCTGCTTAAGCATGCCAATCCAGTGCATACAATTCGCCAACCAATAAAGTGCAATGCAAGGCCACTACGATTGCTGGTATCGATCCCAGGCTAAACCCGCACACCGAAAACGGTACCCACTTGTGATGGCGCATTTTTGGCGTGTGAAGAGGTTATTTGTGTGAAAAGTGGCCAACCTACCACATGTAATAAAAAAGCAGAAACAAACGCCAACCATGCAAGCTAGACGGCTAATAGCCTTCCTATTTCTATTCCTTCCTTCAGACGTACATCTGCAGCGAAGGGAGCCGTCGGAAGGGGTTGAATGTGCTTAACTAATTCCGTGCTGACAGTGGGAACCGAAAATGCAGTCAAGGTGTTTGCTAGCCGTGAAGGTAAGGCACACAGTAAGACATTGTTACCGGACCTCCCGTTATGCCCGGGTGATGTCTTCGTTTGTTTTTCTGCTGAACAATGTTAGCTACAACACACACTCACATGCATACGCTCTCTATCTGTCTCCCGCGCTCTGTCAGCTTACCTGGTGCTTGGTGGTGTCGTTGGCCACGGTAGGGCTCCCCGCATGTAGGGCCGTAGCGATAGAATCTCCCGAACCGGCATCTCTGTTGCGACCTCGGGACGTAAATCCACACCCATACCAGAATGCCTACGAAGGGATCGCCATCTTCGACCGGAACCTCATTACCAACAGCGAGAAATTTACCGAAAATCTTCTCAAGTAAGCTTTATTGTGGCATGAAATGAAGCGGAACGCTGGCAGCCGCTGAACGAACGGTTAACGCGTCACTCCTGGTGCTGGGTAGCGCCGCTTTGATAATGCTCCATATTGTCACACTAATAATCTCCCACGATCAAACGCCATCTGTCCTCCACAGTCAAGGTCCCATACAGTTCCCACGGTTCCGAGAAGGAAGCACTGTTAACGCACTGCCCTATCCGTACGAGACGCTGGCCCTCAAGGAACGTCAGCACAAGATGGTACGGTTTTCCGGTGCCGACAGCCAAACGGTGAAACCGGCTTACCAGGCGTTGGCCAAACATGCGGCACGGGTCCTTGGCAAGGGCTATGCTGTCGAGGATATCGATAGCTATAATGTAAGTAGGGTGATGTGTTTTTGTAGCAATGGTTTAGTTTGTTGTAATGTAACACCTTACTACATCAATAATCACGATCATAACTCTAAAGACATTGCGTTGATACATTTGGCAAAAACCTGGAATTTCTTTACTTTCATTCATCCAGGAAGCATCCTCGAACGTGAAAAAGAATTATGTGTTTTCGTACGCCGTCAAAGATACGGCCTCGGGTGATGATTTTTCGCACACCCAGCAACAGCAGCAGGATGGTGCAGTGAAAGGCAGCTACAAGGTGCAACTCCCGGACGGACGCATGCAGATCGTCAAGTACATCGCCGACAACAATGGCTACCGAGCGGACGTTACCTACGAAAACGAACCGGCAGGCGTTGTGGCAGCCCAACCCACAGGACAAGTGATACCAGTAGCTACGGGTCCACCCAGTCCGGCCACTTATCAGACGTACTACACGAACACACCTGTCCAACAGCAGCATCAGCAGCAGCAGCAGCAGTATCTTACCCAAATTCGACCAGCGCGCCTATACTACGCTGCACCGAACGCGAACCAAATACCCGCACCGTTCTATCCTACTCAATTGCGGCCAAGTGACGTGAAGATTCACAGTTACAACACGGCACCACATGCCGGTGCAGTGATCGCTTCAACCACAACCCAAGCTACCCCAGCAACGGGAACATATCTGGCCACTTTTCCGGCATCCGGCAACCTGGCTTACATTGCGACATCATCCGCAAACGGACCGATTGGAACGGTACAGCTGCAATCGAACGGTGGTGCTGCCGGCACGATCGCGGTCCCCGTGACAGCGATCCCGCTGACGGCGTACCGTGACATCAACGTACCACCATCCCCGCCCGTTCAACCGATCGGTGTAGCATTTGCTTCGGCTGGTCGACGCACGACAGTTTACGCTGACGCGGCGCGTGTCTCGCCCCAAGGCAGACTGCAGCAAACGATCTACCAGCAGCAACCGGCGCAGACGCAGCAACAAGCATTGGACTATGGATATGTGCAGATTCCGGTTGACAATCGAGTGTACAGACGCGACACGGATCGTAGCACGGAGGTGGTAGCCAGTCAACAAAAGCACCCCAAAAATGCGCCACAGAAGGCACGAAATCAAGCGAAGCGCCAGCAGCAGCAACAGCAGCAGGAGCGAAAAACGATGTAAATTGCACGTGGCAGGTTGTAATGGTATTTTTCTAATAGCTAATTACTTGTAATAAAAATAATCGTAACATTCAGCTGTCTTGTGGGTATAATTCATTCTGGGTGGGAAGTTCAATGCATTTAATTTGGCATTTCATCATCAAGAGGCGAATCCAATGTAGCTCCATTTCAACGATTGAAATATTTGGAAAAAATATATTTTTTGAAGAATGCCGTTATTGTGGATGGAAAAAATTGAGGAAACTTTATCTAAATGTCGGAAATTATCAACAAACAATTGAATATTAAATTTTTGTTCAACGGTTGTCTTTAAGTATTTTCATCCAATGACTCTTTGTTCTATGCAAAAAAAAACAGCTTTCTAGTCAACTCCATTACCGCAAAAAGTAGTTGAAGATCACGATGTTCTTCTTCTTATAAATCGTCAGGACTTGGCTCGGCAAGGTCTTGGCGGCTATCTAAAGACTTACTATTTTTTTTCAATCGGGACGGCTTGGTACATTTCCATAGCCAATTTGTATTTTTACAAATTGTTCTCGAATCTGTACAACTGTGTTTTTGAGAATTTGTGTTCACGAGTATATCGAGTTCCATTGGATTGCAGGTAGAGATGTGCGCAGTAAGCAAGGGTTAATGAATGAGATGAATCCTTCCAATGAAAGTATGGATTCAAACCAGCTCCAAGCACATGACTCTACACAATTCTTTAATGAATTTAATGAACCAGGTTGGGGTTAAAGGGCAGCCCGGTGGTATATACGATAGCGGCGCCAGTCTTCACAAGGTAGGACCGGGGTTCGAATCCCGGCGGACCGCCTCCCCGTACGCAGGACTGACTATCCAGCTACGGGTATAACTAAGTCACAGAGAGCTAGCAATTGCTAGCAGGCCAAGACCTACAGAGGTTGTAGTGCCAGAGAAGAAGAAGGTTGGGGTTAAACAGTGCAATATACATAAATATATTTTCTGAAAAATGACTTGGCCATATTGCTGAAGAACGCATTTTTTTTTTCGTTCAAGTAGAACGTCCTGGCCGTATTGCTATGAAGAACGTAATAAATCGCAATTAATCTATCGATGGGCGTAGGCAGAAGTATTAGGCTCTCCTAAAGGAACCCAGTGAAAGAAGCCTTGTGAGTCATCTTCGTCCATTTAATAACAGTGCCCATGTCTTAGAGGCGTTTGTGGGACAAATGTTTTATACAGTCCCAGCTTCGTTCGTCGCGAAAGGAAATTTATGTGGAGAAGTTTCCTCAGGTTAGAGTATAACCGGTTGGCAGCCAGCTCAACAAATATGTTGTTATCGGTGCTGACTTATGACCCCAGATAGGTGAAGTTTTGGACAGCTTCAAAGATACATTAACCTATCTATACATTACTCCTGCGTATCAGTGTTTGTTTGCAGTTAGAGAACTTCAAACCAATTATGTGTATGTCATCAGCGCATGCCATGATCTGGATTGACTTATAGAAGATGGTCCCGGAAGTTTACACCTCCATGTCTCGGATGCCCATATGCCCTTTTAGCGCGATATTGAAAAGGACTCATGCGCTACCAGGAAGGTGCTCGTCAGCGACCCGTTCGGCACGAGGCGCAGACCTGAGGGATATCGGATGCAGCCGGGGGTGGAGGAATGCAGCCATGGACCGAGTTTCCTGGAAACTAATTGGACGCCAGGCCCCCGTAGGAGCAGCAAAGGGCCTTGAGAGTTTTAAATCCACCTTCACCTGTGATGTTGGTCAACAAGCCTGGAAAACTTTTCCGGGAATAAAAATGAGCCCATTGCGTCGTACAATTTTACCCTGGCTAAGCTATCATATGCGGCTTTAAAATCAATGAAGCGATGATAAGAGTGTAGCGGCTGCTCCGCCATCTTCTCCAAGATTTGCCGCATGGTGAAGATCTGGTCAGTCAAACAGTTTCCAACTATCTTTACGACGAAATTCCTGCTCGACTGTTGCACCATCATTCTTTGGCTACTATTTCGCCAGAGCCTAGGGCTTCGCTGTTCTTGAGCCGAGTATTTCATGTTTCCTCAATGATGGGTGGCTGTAGCATAATCTGCTAGTGGAGCGTCGAAAGAAGTATACCTTATTGCAAAGATCCTCTAAACGAGCATTTCCTAGCTCAATTATACAGCGCCGCACTATGGGTACGTCATGAACATAACACCGATAAATTCAAAATATAAATTAAATGGACTGGAATCAGTCACTTAAAAGGGGTTTTTTTTACTGTTCAATAGCCTGACAACATGTATACATCAGACGAAAGATTGATCGATCATGATACTCAACCTAATTTTTAGCAAATTATTTGTCTTTTCTCCTACCTACGGTTTGCTCGAGTCATTACTTTGCTATCTGAACAATATTTGTTTGAAGTCTTTTTTCAAATGATCGTATATTTCAGACCACTTTAAACAAATACGGCATGACCCGCTGAACGACATAAAACAAAACGAAAGTGAAGCTATCGCTAATCGGCAATAATGTTTTGCACTTGAGGTACAGTGTATCTTTGCTTACATGTAATCCTCATTTGATGAAAAATTCAAACAATTATTACAGATATCGATTTATGATATGGAAACAATTCTTTCTTTATCAACAGTCTACCTCATTGTTAGCGGCACTTGACACATAAATTACCCACTTCAGGGCCAATTGTCGAAGGTCAAGAGGTAACATATGTTTAATAAACGTACCCTCCCGGTAGGCTTGTGATACAGTCAACCCATCTGCACCAACACCATTCGTCTGCACTGAAATAGATCGTGGTACGAACGTGGCAGAACTAAAAATAAATAAGCTTCCATTGAGGCCATTAATTTTGCTTACGTTTGTTTTCGCACGCGTCACTGAACGAGGATCACATGCCGCGAACAGGAGAGTTTGATGGTAACTACAAAAATAGCACTTACGATATTTCACGCATATCAATTTACTACAAGCTTTAGTGCAGTAGCAAAGTGTCTGGCAGATGGAATTTTCCTACCGTTTTCGCTAATCCATGATCATTTTCTCATCTTTGAATGAAAGTTCATCTCACCTCGCGCTTCACAACTAAAACACACTTATCTTTAGAATACACGAAACACGTTTTCTGCACTTGGTAATATAGACGTTTATATTGTTCTACGTTTGAAGCAGCTTTCATTTTAACTAAACTTTTTCAATCATTTCATAATTATAAACTATTGGTTGATTTTTGTTTCTTTTAATTTCTTTTTTTCAATCTAATCCGAATCGTTGAGAGATTAAGGCAATCCATCGTTTTAGGAAAATATAAAACTGATATAGATTAACCCGGTTCAGTACACTAAATGAGATATACCAATTCTGTGCATCTCGTCCAAGTGCTAGCAATACGGATCGCGGGACACTCACATCCAATATCCCATATATGCTACGTTTGTCATCTCGATAACATCTTATCAATCACAGTTTTTTCTTGTGCCTGGCACCCGAAACAATAGCGTCGTTACATGTGTTTTGTTTTTTTTTACGGCGGATGGGTAGAAAATAGGGGGTTGATTTGGGCGAGGGACTCAAAAGGAGAATAAATAGTGTCTTGCTCTATCCATTAATACTTATTTACACCTGGTTTGTTGGAAGATAGATAAGAAGCGACACAAAGGCCATTAATATAAGCGTAATTCGAAGGGTTCGTGGTATGCAAGTCGTTTACTTACTTCTTTGAGTATCCTAATAGCCTCCTAATTACTCATCTTTCTTGTTAAAGATGTACTCGTTTGCCATCGTGTAGCCAAGACCTATGGACAGAGCGGCGACTACGGTGCCCTGTGCGGCCACTCGCAACTGCATTAGGAACACGGACGTGGACATTGCTCCCCGGTGCTTGTATTTGTACGCACCGATGGCACACACTGCGACCAGCCCGGCAATCCCGATCGGCATGAAGGGCGATTCTCGGGCCTTACGGGCGAGCTTATCCGAGTGGGTCTCGTTGAACGATGGAGCTTTACTACTCATTCTGCGAACAAAGCAATAAAGAGTGCAAGTGTTGGACCGTTAATTTATAGCTCAACTTTAGCTCATCACAACTCAGTACAGCCAGTTCTTTCTTCGTTCGAGGCACTGCTTTCACATCCTCATCCAGCCACTCTCTCTTGCTCTTAAGTTCAAGGTCACACACACCTTGCACAAGCATGATGCGTTACATCACGCGGATGGTTTTGGGTTATTGCAACAGCTGTAGGACAGTGCAGCATCCTAAATTATGTTGCGTACCTGATAGTATGCACGTTCCGTTTGACACCGGCGAGTATTGTCCACGTGTGGATAATCGCTGGAGGGAGAGATTTTAACCCACTTTATCCCTTCCGCCTGTTCGGTCGCGAAAGATGATGAAATTCGCGT
Source organism: Anopheles maculatus (assembly GCA_002091835.1). Classification (NCBI taxonomy): domain Eukaryota; kingdom Metazoa; phylum Arthropoda; class Insecta; order Diptera; family Culicidae; genus Anopheles; species Anopheles maculatus. Next base: position 19,852 of record KZ062538.1, on the reverse strand, counting down.
TGCAGCGCGCCAGATGATCGACTCAAAAAAAAAAAGCAGGTGACAGCCAGTTGTTTGTGTTGGTTGTGTGACGTACGATGTCGTAGCGTTCGGTCATTTCTTGTGACGGCGGTGAAGAGACAAAAACTGAAGCTGAGTATACACCGCATCAACTGAAAAAAAAAAACGAGTAGGCCAACTTGTGTATATCCAAACAAGTTGGTTGTTGATGATTACAACCCAACAGCAAGGCTAGAGCATGCGAAAAAAGGGTATGTTTTACTTTCATATTGATTGGGAGATTTTGCCTTTTTTTTGCAAGTTTAGCACATGGACCAACTCGGCTGACCAAACATTATTATTTTCATTGTTTCACACAAAAAACAACATCAACATGTGTGCAAAACATTAGAAAAAACCGATGTGTACAGCATTATCGTTATCAATTTGTCTTCAAATAACGATTTCAAGATGTACGATTTCAAACACAACTTATCGTTTTCATGTGACAGCTGTAACGATAAGTTTCATCCAACGGCTTGTTTTGACAAGCCGCTTTCTTTTGTGCGGAAGCAAGCCACCATCAACCGTTGCAATTTTTCAAACCTCAACAGCCACCCAACGACGACGCTTGCATAGAACAAAGCGAACCCATCGCTCCTTGGGGTACGAGTGAAGGTAGTGCAAAGGTAGCCGAATTGGAGAGTGTAAAGCTGTGAAATAATAACGGGGAATCGTGTAAAACGGGTTGAAATTATATTTTTGGTGCATATTTTATGTGGGAAATGCAATAATGGATCCATTCACGCAGGTAAGCAAAAGCCAAACATCCGTGGCGTCCTAGCGAGCGTTTCGTGTTGATGGAAGTTGTGATGTGTTACCATTTTTTTTTTTCTTGCAGAACATTCTTGAGCGTGCCGAGAAACGAGCTGCCGCCCTCGGTATTACGAATACCTCCAAGTTTCCACTGTCGGAATTCAACTACGAAGTGGACAAGCAAGCCACTGGGGGGGTTTCGCCCAAGAAAAAGTCCACCACGAGAAAGCAATCGGCACCGAAACCACCATCGACAACGAGTGTATCAACGCGCACGGCAACGGATGGTGAGCGTACCACCACGGTGGACATTGGTGGTCAGGACAATTGTGATGTGGCGCTGGAAATAAACATCACCACAAGTGCCAACCTGCAGGTTGATCTGGGCGTGAAGGAACTTGAAAACGATGGTACCGTTAAAAAGCAATGGGAGCATAACATTGTCCGTGCGCTTGAGGGTGAGAAGGAAAATAGTGCCGATGCGAAAAGTCTTATCCGGGACCAGAGCCGGAATCAGCTGCAGCGGCTCGGAACGCTCTACTCCGAAACGCAGGATCTTTCGTCGCCGGTGCATCGTACCGAGGGTCGGTATCATGAGGATATGAAGCAGACCAGCAAACCCAAACCGAAGCTGGCAAAGCTAGCCATGTTGGCAGATTCGATCAACAATTGGGAGGACGATACATCGCACCCGGACATCACGCATCACCGTGAGACGATTGTTCCGGGTAGGGAGCAAAAATCGCCCACCGCCCGCCGGCACAGTCCGAAGCGTGCTGGAGGTACTGTTGCGTCTTCGGCAACAGGTACGGGTACAACGCCCAAAAAGTACCCAGCACCTAATCCACCGAAATCGATCCTCAGTCCCCATAAGCCGGGTAGCAACGGAGGTGAGTCGTCTGTGGCGGCAGGTAAATCGGCACAAACGAAATCCCTGAAATGGGATCAGAAAGTAATGGACACGCTTAAATCGCAAGGATTTCAAAGACGCGAATCAACCACCTCGAAGCTGGTGTACGACTACCAGGAGAGTAAGAATGGCAAAAAAACAGACAACTATCGAGCACCGGCAGCAGCCTCATCCGCAGCTACAACATCTCGCGAACGGAACACGACTCAGGTAGAGCAGGCGGAGGAAGCAAAAAAATCTGCGGCCACTACTACTCAGCAAAAGAAAACGAATGCAGCGGGTGCGCCAAAAGCTATGGCCAGTGGATTGGTATCGGGACGGGCTGCAATGTTCGAAAAATCGTCCGGCCGACGCCAATCAATCCTGAAACCGGGCCAAAAAGATCCGGCCGAAATGTCGCTCAAGGAGCGTATGGCTATCTTCGAGAAGAACAAAGGCGCCGCTCTGGTACCGAAGGCAGCATTCGGTATAAGTCCTTCGATTCGGCAGATTACCGGCCATAAGGATGGTGGAAAGTCTTCATCGTCCGGGTCGGGACCGATGTCTTGTGCTGCCATTCAGGGGTCCGGGTTTGGCAGTATCACGCAGCAACCACGAACGGCTGTTGCTCCGGCATCTCCCCAGAGTAAACCGAAAACCGATCACGGTAAACCTGCCCCGAAAGTTGAAACGAAAGCAACCGGTTCCGCGATCCGTAACACCGTTGAAGCGTTGATGTCGGACACGAGCACAATTTCGCAGTCGGAAATATCGGAAGAAATCCGTCGTATGCGGCAGCAGGAGATGGACATGCTGCTGAATCGTTTCACCAAACCGGCCGACATGTCGTCGGATACGATTTCTTACGAGTCGCAGCCGATCCCATCCGCTCCGCCGATGCCCCCGGAGGGCTATCTGACAGCCAGTGGCAAGAAGAAAAGCAACCACTCGCTGGAAGGAAATGGACACAATGGTGGGCATCCTCCAGTCAAACGGCGCAGTGGTATGTAAATGTTTGCAAATGTTAAAAATAGCGTATTTTATTAATCATATTTCTTACCTTTTGCCTTTTGCTAAGACGGTTCTAAAGATAGTCCGGGCGTGATTGCTGCCTTGGACGAGGTAAAACGGATCCGGGTAGCGTCGACAGCAAAGGATGGACGTATATATCCAGCACTGAGCGATATCGAAACTACGGCCACCGAATCCGGCGATGAAGGGGCGGTCGGTGATGATTATACCACCGCCACTGTGTCCGGTTCGGAAGGATCCGAGCGTGCCTACCGGACGTGTTACGGAGGCGATGTCGGAGACGACGAACATGCCGTGGCGGAGGAAGACGAGTACGACGAAGAGGAGGGCGGCGATCAGGAACGCCATCGGTACGAGGTGGATGAAGATGACGACAGGTGGGAACTTATTGTTGATCTTTTGCAGTGTTTTTGCTGCGCTAACGTTTAACGCTTGTGCTAAGTTTTATTTCTGTGGCTTTATGGCTGTTCTTGTTTCATTTCAAACCTCACTTTATTATCATATTTTGAGCTTTTGCTTTTTTAAATTCCTTCCTTATTTTTTCTATCGCATTTTCTTTCTTAACACAACACAAAGAACTCATTGCTTGTTGGGCGTCTATTCACTGGATGAAGGTCTGTTCAATGTTATCTCATGGTAGAATGTATAATTTTAACAAAAAAAACGGTAGCTAGAATAACTAAGCTATTGTTAAACATGCGGGTTACAATAACAATGAACTTTTAAATAATCTATGCTGTACAGTACTATAACAGCGCAGAACCAAAGGAGTTGTGTCATCATGATTACGAAAACTAATAAACTAAGTCATCTTACACATTAGTTCACATTCACTGTTATCATGGCTTTCTAATCATTTCATTCCTTATCTTCACATGGTTTGAGAAAACTTCACACATCTATTGTTTTGTTAAAACTTGTCATTAAAAAATCGTTTCGGTTTCAATTTCTAATTCCACAGTTTCATGTATTCCGACGATGAAGAAGAGAGCAACATCGCCAACGTCAGTCTGGGGCGCGAAATACTGCAGGCCGTCAAACTTAACGATCGTCGCACTAGTCGCGGTCGTCGTCAGAGCCAAGATTGGAACGTAAGTTATCGAAACGATGCCCAACAATATCGTATTTAGAGTATTTGATTCGCACATTTGGTGTTGTATAGTGTGATGTATTGTTTTGATTATCTTGATTATTTTAATTTTGCATATTTCGAATCGTATGTCGAATGAACGGTTTGTTTGCTTTCCCCCTCCACCTGTACACAAACGATCCCAACGTTGTATTTTTGTCGGATTTGTAGCAAGAGGAAGAAGTGGTTGCTGCCCAGACGCAGGCCACGAGAGGTGTGACTTTCAGCCTAGAACGTTCCGATGCCAGCGATGGTTCGGATCAGCTCGAGGACAGCGATCTGCTCGATGCCTGCCTCGAGGAAGCGTTTGTTGACGAGGGCGACGAAGACAGTGAAGCGTTCGATACACCCGTAAGAAACTAAAACATTAGCTCTGGGATTGCTGGGTTGTGGATGTAAGCTAACACACACACACACACACACTAATGGAACTGTTTTGGGGCTAGCATGTGTTTAACGAACAATAATGTACGTCATGTTGAATCTGTTGTGTTTTTTTTTAGTAAATATGAAATAGAACAAGACATACTAACGGTTAAGCGTAATGGCATAAATTATTTTTGCTCGGGAATGATTATGTTACTAACTTTACAGTATGCTCGCATCACCTGGCTTGGCAGTTATTAGATTCCATGTTTATGGGTTAGCTTTAACAATAAGTTCAATATTTAATTATTTCCCAACTGCGACGTCCCTCTTTGTAGCGAAAATCTTCAGTATCGTCCAACAGTTTCTCCTATCAGAAGCACTCGGGGCGCGATCGTTGCAATACAATTAACGAAGAACATCCCGACAAGGTGACCAGCACTGGGGCTAGCAAACGTAAGTCTGGTACACCGCGCAAAAGCAACGGTGGTCAACCGCAGGCTGGCACCGTCGATTATAGCAGCCCGGTACGTTCGGAACTACAGGTGAAACCGTCAAAAGACGATGATGATATGGTTACGCTGGTCCACACCGTTAGTTTCTATCGTCGTCAGCAGCAGCAACAGAATACTATCACTCCACGCAAAGTCCCACGTGCGCCGGTGACTTCAAAGGCAAACAGCAGATCGCCCGCAAATAGAGCCGGAACGGTTGATTCTACCGCAGCGTTCGATTCCGATGAGGAAGATGTGTCCAGCGCGGCGGAATCTACCTCTACCGGCACGGAAGAGGGTGAATTTTTGGTACAGGAAAAGGTGAAAAAGCTACTGGACGAGGTCTGCAAACAGCAGACGATCATTGCACAAGCCAGCCAGGCGCTGAACCTTTGCGCTGCCACAATCGAATTTTCTGGCTCAACGGAATCGGTCGAAGGCGAACGACATCTGCTCGTTGCGAGTAAGTTTGGTGGTCAATACTTTCAAACTTGAGGTAACTTTATCGTTTTCTTGCATTCCTCTATCTTCCTCAGCGCACCGTCGACAGGCCATTTTGGATGAGGTGCAACGTCTTCGCGTTGAAGGTTGTCTGCGACCACCGGGTGCGCCTATGGAAAAGGGTCGCTTGACGGTGAAAGACATCACGTTGCCTCTTAAGCAGGAGTATATGCGCAAGCTGGCAGCGGATCAAATCAGTGGCCATAATTTGGTGTGTCTGCTGAAGTACAATGAAACAGTGTTGGCCACACAGACGGCACCAACACTGCCGGGGCTGCTATCCGTACGGTTTCCGGACGTGCTACAGCTGAGCAACGTGTTTGCTGATTTTAAAGTACGTATAGATCATCGGTGAATTCAATTTGTTTTTCATTCTTTCCCAGTTATGTTTTAATCCGTACTAGTGTTGGGTAAATCTGATTCAGATTCATGAATCTTTGAACTGAATGAATGACTCTGAATCTCTATTATAAATTTTCATGAATACACAAAGATTCTTGAATCCTCAAAGATTCATGAATCCTCAAAGATTCATGAATCCTCAAAGATTCATGAATCCTTAAACATACATGAATTTTCAAAAATTCGTGTATTCTCAAAAATTCATAACTTTACTAGTGATGGGCGAAATGATGGTTTGATCGGAATCGATTCCGGAACGCTCCGAATTTTGCGGAATCGATTCCGAACAGTAGGTCCGGATCCGGGATCCCCTTGCAAGATGTGTTTAACTGGTTCTTTCTAAATACGTGAGCGGGGAGGGGGGTAGGTCTGGTTATTCCTTCGTTTTTCGGGGCCCCCTACGAGCTCGAGGGGGGGGGGTTAGGCCTGGTTATTCCTTCGTTTTTCGGGGCCCCCTACGAGCTCGGGCCCTTCCGCGGCCGCTCAGTCCGCGTACCGTTAAATCCGCCACTGCACCCGGATCCGGAATCGGTTTCGCACCCGCATCCGGAATCGGTTCCGGATCCGGTTCCAGCTATGGAATCGGAACCAGGTAGTTCCGATTCCGAGCGCCCATCACTACACTTTACGCTTTTTTACGCTTTTTGATTTCTATTTTAACTCGTTCGTAGATAATAATCGATCTGAATCTGAATCTTTGAGGATTCATGAATCTTTGAGGATTCATGAATCTTTAAGGATTCATGAATCTTTGGGGATTCATGAATCTTTTTGGAGTCGACTCATGAATTGAATGATTCTTCACTGAAGATTCATATGAATGACTCTTTTGATAAGACTCATTAAGCACAACACTAATCCGTACGTTATTTCTTACACTATCGAAAAATCACGAGACGAAACCAAACATATTGGGGAGATCGTCAGTAAACTGTGAAACAAATTCGTTTTTTTTAATCGTTTAATTTTAGAGGCTTTGGGTCTTAGAGATCTCATTCGTCACTTTAAAAAACAAATTCGAACGATTGTTAGCAATTCCATCAGGGAAAGTGTATGGAAAAGCGTACATGAATCTTTGGGATACCTTTTACTTATATACTTCGTTACTTATTTATCTCAACCTCTTTAGATAACGATGGAAATTTACGGTATGCCCGCTAGTCGCGAGGTTCTGCCGCACGAAATTAAGTACCACATTGCGTTAGGCAAAAAGAAAGGTGGTAGCGGATCGAATAAACTGCTCCACACACCGAAAGCACTGAAAAGCAACTCGCGGCTCATCATGCCCCCGGTACAATCACCGGCCGGACCGCAAGCCGTTCGCTCGCCGTCGCTGACACTGTACGGATTTATAATTTTCTCACTGAAAGAGATACAGCGTACGAGCTGGACGCTCAATCCCATCTCGGGCTGCGCTAGTCCGCTCGATGGCACCGTCAATATGCGCGTCAACTGTGAGCTAGCGGTCACGGTGGATTACCATGGATTTTTAACGATGTACGAGGATGTGTCGGGGCTGGGCGCATGGCATCGACGGTGGTGCCGATTGCAACGGCACGTGATCAACTATTGGCGGTATCCGGACGATGAAAAGAGGAAAGCCCCGATCGGAAGCATTGATCTGCAGGGATGCATCACACAGCGTGTTGGCGTTGCACCGCGCGATATTTGCTCACGGCTGAACACGTTAATGCTGGAATTTGCACGACCCGCACGGGACGATGACGTTGAATCGCTGAAAGTCGTTCGTCAAGGCAAAACCACAATCGAAAGGTATGTGTTGAAATGTTTCTGCTAATGTCCAAAACATGTATTTCTAACGCATTTATGCTCCTGCAAACACAGGTATCTGCTTTCAGCGGATTCGAAGGAAGAACGTGACGAATGGTGCGCACATCTTAACAAAACGTTGGCCCTGTTAAAAGCATGGGGCTCGAGTAACGTCACCAGCAGTTAATGGTTCCTAGCGAATCGGATGACTTTACGCTACGTACGACGCTACGTTTTCGTTTTACGAAACGATGTGTTTGTGAGGAAAAATAATGATTACGCATTCGAGTTTGAATTCTTATGCCATCGAATACGCAATACACAGAGCAGCACTGCGCACGCGAAATTCGTATGTAAATTATAAAGTATTATTTTTATGCGTGCGCGTGTGAAATTGTATTGCTTATACTATGTATCTGGTTTGCTACAGTTTGTTTTTTTACCTAGCTACTGTTTCTTTTATTTCAATATAACCGCTTAAAAATGAAACAAAAATCATTTTCCTAACATCGTCTAATCGCAATGCTAGATGTGAAAGCAACGACAGTGCATATAGTGCAGATTGATACAATATTATTTAAGTTAAACTAACTATTTCGCTATGTACACGAAGGTACTTGCGTTGTTGCTTGGGGAGGATGGACAGTGTAACGGAATAGTATGCGTTTTAATTGACGTTTTGATTGAGTATAAAATAGATTGAATACTAGCCAAAACTTGTTCTTTTTTTTTTGAGTCTCTCGCACGGCTATGCAGGCCGTGTTCTCTGTAAGGTGACAAGAAAATTGCCCGGTTCAGATTTTCGGCGTCTGTCCCTGCAAGTTAATCAGTTAAGGTAAGTGATCACCGAACAAGTCACTAGCCCTTAGTCCGTCTCTTTGCACCAATGTATCTCCTCCTCAAATATTTAATTAATGTTCTCTGGGTCAAAGGGTGTATGTGCCTTCCCATATTAGAGCACGCTAGATGCTACGTACGATGTCATACTAACGGTTGTGACTCCAGGAGCGGAAGAGCACTGTAACTTGAAGTGTCGTTATAACTGTCATTACATTCCTTTTATGCCCTTTTATCCATTTTGTCTTTTAAGGGAACAAAGAGTCGGCTTTGTGCAGATTAGTTTTGTCTATGTTAACTTCATCAGAATGTCGAAATGACATGAATGTCTGCTGGAGGTCTGGACTAGAGATAAGAGTAACAACTCTTTTTAAAGAATTAATTCATTCTCACTCCTTCACCTTAGTGATTCGAATCGTTTAACAACTCTTTGGTGATTCGAATCGTTTAACAACTCTTTTGTGATTCGAATCGTTTAACAACTCTTTTGTGATTCGAATCGTTTAACATCTGTTTGATAGCGGATAGTCGCCACGGTGATTCGAATCGCGGATCCGAGACCCTGTAAAGGGTTACATAGGCTCTCCTACTCAACTCCTATTCCGTCACGTCCCCGTCGTGCAGAGTGGTAACCTGCCTCACCGTATATCCAAACTTGGGTAAACGAGCCAGTCCCAACCACTTGGGCGGATGGTGGAGCACGGCTGAACAGGAGGGGGGTGGGCAGACCGGGTAACCGGACTGCCTGAACGTGGGGTGGGTTACCAGACGAAAAACCAAACCACCACGAGGCCCTCCAGAGGTACTGGGGGCTTAGCGTAGGGCCAGTCACCCTGTCTCAAGTAAACTCACGACTACAGAAAGTTGCAGCAATTTTTTGAGACCCGGATTCAACGATTTTAGACCCCCGCACCGCCCCCGGACTACGATTTATATGGGCTCATGGAATGTACGCACTCTCTACAGAGCCGGAGCCTTGAGGCAATTAGATGACGCCCTAGCCACACTGAACTACATAGGCTCTCCTACTCAACTCCTATTCCGTCACGTCCCCGTCGTGCAGAGTGGTAACCTGCCTCACCGTATATCCAAACTTGGGTAAACGAGCCAGTCCCAACCACTTGGGCGGATGGTGGAGCACGGCTGAACAGGAGGGGGGTGGGCAGACCGGGTAACCGGACTGCCTGAACGTGGGGTGGGTTACCAGACGAAAAACCAAACCACCACGAGGCCCTCCAGAGGTACTGGGGGCCTAGCGTAGGGCCAGTCACCCTCTGACTACGGAAAGCTACGACAATTTTTCGAGACCCGGACTCAACGATTTTAGACCCCCGCACCGCCCCCGGACTACGATTTATATGGGCTCATGGAATGTACGCACTCTCTACAGAGCCGGAGCCTTGAGGCAATTAGATGACGCCCTAGCCACACTGAACATGGACCTTGTAGCACTGCAAGAGATTCGTTGGCTAGGGAATGGTGTGCATAACAGGCGTGGCAGCAACCGCTACGACAATTATTATAGCTGCCACGACCGCCACCATATGTTCGGAACGGGTATCGCCGTAGGTTCCCGGCTGAAATCCGAGATCATCGGCTTCAAGGCTATCAACGATAGGCTATGCACCCTGCGCATGCGAGGCAGATTCTTCAACATCAGCCTCATTAACGTTCACGCCCCTATCGAAGACAAGGACGAGGAGGATAAGGACCTGTTCTATGGCCTCCTCACAAAAACCATTGATCAGTGCCCCAGGTATGACGTAAAAATCACCCTGGGGGACTTCACTATGGCCTCCTCACAAAAACCATTGATCAGTGCCCCAGGTATGACGTAAAAATCATCCTGGGGAACTTCAATGCAAAGGTCGGTAGGGAGCCAATGTCACAGTCTACATGAGCACAGCAACGATAATGGTAGTAGATTGGTCCAGCTTGCAGCTTCAAGCAATCTGGTCGTCGGAAGTACCAAGTTTGCGCGTCGGGACATCCACAAAGCTACGTGAGTGTCTCCGGATGGAGCCACTTCCAACCAGATAGACCACGTTTTGATTAGCCGCAGAAGACAGTCGAGCCTATTAAACGTCAGAACTTATAGAGGAGCAAACATCGATTCCGATCACTACCTGGTTGGCCTATTGATGCGTTTCAGAATCGCCCGCCCCCGCGCCAATGGGGGTAAAGCTAACACGCAGGCTCGCCTCAACACGGACTCTCTAAAGGACAGTCATGTCCAACAGGCTTTCGAAGCCGCTTTAGGTGAGGCTCTACTACCAACAAACGAGTACATAACTACGAGCGAACGGTGGAACGCTCTAAAAACGAAGATAATCAACTGTGCCAAAACCACACTCCCACCACGTCGGGACAACACCAGATCTGGCTGGTTCGACGATGAATGTAGACAAGTGACCGAACGTAAGAACTGTGCATACCGAGCAATGCAACAGCGGCATAGAACGCGGGCATGCGCAGAGGAATATTCACGGCTCAGACGAGAGGAAAAAAGAGTTCACCGCACCAAAAAACAAATATGGGAAGACCAACGAGTGCGGGAACTTCAAGAAATAAGAGTGCGTTATGGACCAGGAAGAAAGTTTTACCAAGAGATAGCAGGCCTCCGAAACAACTTCAGACCTAAGGTGACCTGCTGTCGAAATAAGGATGGAAATCTGGTCAGTTACCAGCCAGAGGTCCTCTCGCGATGGGCTCAGTACTTTGATGAATTATTAAATGATCAGTTCAACGAACAGCTAGAGGCTCCACTAGCAGATGATATCATGCTACTGCCACCTAGCATTGAAGACACACGAAAGGCCATCCGTCGGCTCAAGAACAACAAGGCACCAGGTACCGACGGAATAGTAGCCGAGCTGATCAAAAACGGTGGTGCAGCACTCGAACAGGAAATTCATCAAATTATTACTGAGGTATGGGATAGCGAATCGATGCCTTGTGATTGGAATCTCGGCATCATCTACCCCATATACAAGAAGGGAGACAAGCTAGAGTGCAGCAATTACAGGGGTATTACGGTGTTGAATACCGCCTACAAGATTTTCTCCCTAATAATGCAAGACAGACTTGTCTCATTCGTTGAAGAGATAGTTGGAAACTATCAGAGAGGATTCCGAAACGGAAAATCAACCCCTGACCAGATATTCACCATGCGGCAAATCTTGGAGAAGATGGCGGAGCAGCAGCTACACTCCTACCATCTCTTCATTGATTTTAAAGCCGCATACGATAGCATAGCCAGGGTAAAACTGTACGACGCAATGAGCTCATTTGGAATCCCTGCCAAGCTTACCAGGCTTGTACGTATGACAATGACCAACATCACATGCCAGGTGAAGGTGGATGGAAAACTCTCAGAGCCCTTTGCTACCATCAAGGGTCTGCGCCAGGGAGACGGGCTTGCTTGCTTCCTTTTCAATCTGGCGCTAGAGAGGCCCATCCGAGACTCAGAGGTGGAAACTTCGGGGACCATCTTCTATAAGTCACTCCAGATCTTGGCATACGCTGATGACATAGACATCATTGGTTTGAGGCTCTCCTATGTAGCAGAAGCTTACCAAAGGATCGAGCATGCGGCACTGAACCTCGGGTTGGAGATTAACGAGGCAAAAACCAAAATGATGGTGGCATCACCAGCGGCCCTGCTAACAAACACTGATTTACGCAGGGGGGATGTACAGATAGGGGGTCGCACCTTCGAAGTCGTCCAAAACTTCACCTATCTGGGTTCAAAAGTCAGCACCGACAACAACATAGACGTTGAGTTGCGCGCAAGGGTGCTGGCTGCCAACCGGTCATACTACAGCCTGAGGAAACTTCTCCACTCAAAATACCTGTCGCGACGGACGAAGCTGGGACTGTACAGAACCTTTATAGTCTCAGTACTCACATATGCCTCTGAGACATGGACTCTATCCAAAACTGACGAAACCCTCTTAGCCGCGTTCGAGAGGAAGATGCTCAGAATGATTTTTGGCCCCGTATGTGTGGAAGGACAATGGAGGAGCCGCTACAATGACCAGCTGTACGGTGAACACACCATCGTGCAGCGAATTAGGCTCCGGTGGGCTGGTCATGTCATGAGAATGGCACCGGACGACCCAGCCCGTCCACATGGACAGAGGAGGCGTGGTAGGCCCAAACTGAGATGGAGTGATGGCGTCGATGCGTCCGCCAGAACGGCCGGGATAATGGATTGGCAGACGACGGCGCTAGACCGTGAGCGGTATCGAGGATTGTTGCAGCAGGCCAAGACCGCGAAGCGGTTGTAGTGCCTGATAAGTAAGTAAATAAGAGCGCCTGTACGTCGAAAGAGTCTTACTAATCAGTTGTATCATGTTTCTCAATTGCCACATACCATCGTCGATCGTTTTGTTTTACTTTTATTTATTTTGTTAATTTCTTTGAATTCCCTCAACTGCGCGTACTAACTAGCATTATTACTTAAGTGTTGCAATTGTCGCATTTTGTTCAGATTGAAAACTACTCATTCTCTTACTGCTTCTCGAGTGTGTGGTGCTTGAAGAGTAATTGCAGATGCGTCATTAGGAATGCTGTGCTAGCCCCAACACATTGTGGTTTTGTTTCACTTATTAAATAAATGCGCATCTTACTTATCCTCGAATGAAACTTTAATTAGCGCTAATGCGTTGTAAAACGATTTTACACATCATGGACATAGCTTTGAAACAAAAAGTTAAGGTCTTCAAATATTCTGACCATATTCCACTGCAACAGGGAAATACAACCTCAACCATAGTAGCAGAAACACACGCAAAAAAAACTTAGCTAGAAAAAAACGGCAAACTTAAGTGCTCTTTTAAAGTAATAGCTCAAAAATACATCCCACAATCCCTTTTTAAACGTAAAAAAACGAAAATACCAAAACGTAATCTCTTACCGACAACACGCCAAACGTTCGGGTTAAACCGGTGTCCGCTTTACAGCACAAACGGCAGGATAGCTTTGCGATTTTTCGGATAGTCTTTAAACTCTTTCTTGTAATTACGGTGCTTGCCGAGAGCCCACACGGTCATCTGGTACATGCCGGCGGCAGCGAACAACCCGGCCGGAATACAGGACGTCATCAGGGTGTAACCGACCCACGAGAAGAACTCGTACGTGTAGTTCGGGCAGGAGACGAAGCTACAACGAAAAGGAATAGTGGAATATGGTAATTTTAAGAATGGGTTGATGCTTTCTGTGCCCGGTCCTTGAAGTACCAACGACACTTACTTGAACAGTTGCGTGAGTGGGTTTGCATCCGGTACTGGGATTTTCCTCACGTTCGAACCTGCTGGTCGCAGGTTTCGCAGCAAAATGTGGATAGAGAAATTGCCCAGCTCACTGACCTGTGGATACGGCAGCATAATAAATTAGTGCTAAAATTGATGAAAACGACGGCAACAAACGGCCACTTACCACAAAAGTAGCCAATCCAGCATATACCAGCGCTGACGAGGGTTCCGTAAACAGTGGATGGTTTACGTGATAGGCCACGTAACCGGCGAACGCCCAATAGTAGGAACAGTTTTTGAACAGATTCCTCAGCGGCATGGTCGCATGAGAGAACCGGTGCACGAACAGTGTTTCCAGCAGACGTTTAGCGTAGTGTGCAACCCAACACGCAGCAGCAATCCTTGTGTGATATAGAGAGGAGTAGAAAGGAAATTTAATCAAGTGAATTGATGTAATACGAAAACTTTTTGTCCATGTGGTTTCTAGCTGTAAGGTACAAATTGTATTCGAATCCATATCATTGATGGAAACAGTGTTTGTCTTATCAACAACGGTAAAACTGTAAGATGCAATGGGCTCATTTGCTACCCGGCCAAGCTTACTAGGCTTGTGAGAATGACAATGAACAACGTTACATGTCAGGTAAAGGTACTCTCAGGACTTTTGCTTCCACCAGAGAATGCGCCAGCAAGACGGGCTTGCCTATTTTCTCTTCAATCTAGCGCTAGAGAGGAGCATGCTAGACCTAGGAGGTGGAAATTTCGGGGACCATATTTTATAAGTCACTCCAGATCTTGACATACGTTGATCACTGGTTTGAAGCTCTTTTATGCAGCAGAAGCTTATGAAAGGATTGAGCATGCAGCACTGAACCTTGGGTTGGAGATTAACGAGGCAAAACCCGAAATGATGCTATCCCACCAGCGACCCTGCTAACAAACATTGATTTACGCAGGGCCGATGTGCAGAGAAGAGATCACACCTTTGAAGTCCCCAGAAGGATTTTTGGGCCAGTAAGTGTGGAAGGACAATGGAGGAGCCGCTACAATGACGAGCTTTATGAACTGTACGATGACTTCATCATCGTGCAGCGAATTAGACGCGCTGTACTCCGCTGGGCTGGTCACGTCATGAGAACGGTACCGGACGAGCCAGCTCGTAAAGTCTTTTTAGGCCGCACAACGCCACATGAACGCAGCAGGCGTGATAGGTTAAATTTAAGATTTGTACGTTCGCCAGAACGGCCGGGATAGACGCGCGGCGCTAGACCGTGAGCGGTATCGAGGAATCTTCGGATTGCAGCTCCTGATAAGTAAGCTTTGGGCTTTCAGAGGAAAATAAAAATTATTACCCCTTTCCCGAATCGTCTTTACAGCACAACAAATATTCTCTTTTAACCGTATTAACCGAAAACGCTGTTGTGATTTCACTATACCTGCAAGACGATGGATATTTTAAGATGAATCGATAGAATGCAGGGCCTTTGCATGATCATTTATTTAAACTAGTTCGTTTTTTGACTGCATATGCTACAATTTGTGAAGCAAATTCCAACTGATTTGGAACTAAAAGGATAAACTATGGTAAAATGAACAAAGTTTAGAAAAAAAGTAAATAAACTTTTCACTTCAATAACGTACTACACGCATGAATCCAAGATCCAGTAGATTTCTTTTACGAAAGCTAAAACATGCCTGTTTCAAGGCATTCGTTCGTGCCGGCAAGCTTAATGGCCTTGAACTTGCCAATAGCAAAAACAAACCGTTGAAGTAATACTTGCGTCACTAGCCAGAACAAACTGCAGCCATACATGTAAGCTCGCCTGCTGAGATTGGGGAAGCTTTTGAATGATTGAAAAATTATTTGTTCGTGTTTAGAAGACAACGTCCGGGAAAAAAAGCTACATGACGCAGCACGAAGTACGAATGTCGCACAGATTTCACAAAAAAAAACTCTTTATAAAGCACTGACTGGTGAGTTTTACTGGAAGGGCACTACTACTGAAGCAGAGGATGTTGGTTGCTCTTGAGAGTAAAACTTTCTATTTTTTCTAATCTTGCTCAACAAAACACATGATTCGAAACGGTTTAAACTAACCAATTTCGATCGGTGTGGTTCAATGCATGTTTTGCTACATATATCACCACCTGGCCTGGCGGTAGGGCAATGTATGTGCATTCATTAGCGATTGCGACAGTCTCATTATCGTACAGCGACGCACCGTGTGGACTTCGGACCACCACTTCTTCTTGTTGCCGATTAAGAGACGATATTTTTTCACCATACGGATTCATAATCCGTCCCCTTATTTGCTACAGCACACTGGGAAGCTTATAGCGAGCCACTTGGAAACAAGGCTCATTTCTTTTTCTGAGAACGATACTTACTTGGCGGTATAGCTCATCGGATTGTCGGCATTGGCGTAGATGAGCGAAGGCCGCTGATAGAAGATCAGATAGACAAATATGGGTCCCGCGTATTCCGCCAGAAACACACCCTTCCAGCTGATCTGTGGGCCAAGATCGCGGACGTAGATTTTTCCACCGGAGGCCACATTGAGCGTTTTCAGCGTTTCGCTTTCCTTCGGTGGTTTGCCGCGTGGTTCCAACCGGAGCGACTGACGGTGAACGGTCAGGGCGGGTTTCAGCTTTTGCACCTCGGTTTTAAGTGCTTGTAGACTAGTGTCGACGGGTACGCGACACTTTCCAAGCGATTTCGATGATTTGGCATCCACAAATTCGACCTACAAAAATTAAATGGAATTCATTAGGTAAATCTCCTTGTGCCCTGCTTCACAATACAAATCACAGTTTGTTTTGTGAAGGTAGGAAAAGTCCCGGTTTAATGAGTTCGGCTTCGTAAGCCCAAACGTACCTCCATTTTTGCTGTGTTAATCCGTGGCAACTTCCGTCTAGAGTGGGCCCGTTATCTGGGAGAAAGTGTGGCCGACCTTACGCTGTTTCGACGTTGATTACGATTATTTAACAGCAGCAACGCACCACCACGACACGAAATCGCGAAGAGCGGACAAGCAAAACGAAGATATCCCTTCCTTCTCGAGCTTTTCCACACCCACCCCTCGCGTAGAAAGTTTGTTGATGACTTTTAAAAAAACACGTCCTTCTCCCTCACTACACTACTACCGGCAATAACAGATTTTGGTTTGTGGTCTAGTTCTTCTGCGTCACAAGGTTTGTACACTACTGTTTTAAGAAATATCCAGATAGCTCATGTTAAATCCAAGATTTACGCGATAACATTCGGGTACGTAACTGGAGTTTGCGTCCAGATAGCGTACAGCTGCACTAAACATCGGCTCGGAAAGCTCCAGATTGATAACGTTACTGTCCTCCCGCCAGAAGACAAACAGCGGCTGCTCTTCGTACTTTTCGTACTGATACATCAGCTTCATGGCACGGTGCCGTTGCAGCTTGATCGTATGCTTACGGTACGAATTGTCTATAAACACATCATCATCATCGTCGTCGTCTTCATCTTCTGCTGCCCCGTCTGCTACAGCACCACTGTGGGAGCGATCCATTTTCGGGTCCTCTATGGTGCCCCTATCATCGTCGATATCGTCCGAGCACGATTCGGACGAACCAGAACCGGTGCGTTTCTGTTTCGCACGAAACACGCTCAGCTGACAGTCCATGATTTGCATCAGCAGATAAAACACGTCTCCCTCCATTCCGGGACGGCGTAGCTCAAACATTAGCTTTATGGACGGTGGAAGACCGAGGTGAGTGACGAAGTTAAATTCGCGCACCGTCTTACGCACGAGATGGTGAAACAGCTCCAATGCATCGTCTGCTCGAAACAGTGCCAGCGGTATCGATCGTTCCGGTTGGAAGCGTACGTTTTCGTACCAAAGTTTTACCGAAGATCGATTCTTTCGGGTCGTGCCTAGATATTGAAGGCATCGCTTACAGTACACAAACCGTTCGTTGCGGACGTGAACTCGCTGCAGCACGGAACGATGGAGCAGCGCGTAAAAGGTCCCGTAGAAAAGTTCGTGCGGCTGTGGTTCGAATTTCGTGCTGAGTTGGGTGGAAGATTCGCCCTGGCAACTAGCTCCCTGTTGCGCTCCGTCGCTTGGATGATGGTCGTGCCGATGGCAGAACCAATCGTCTGTATCTAGCTGCTCGGAGGGTAGTTCTAGTACGCGGTTGAACGAAATTCCCGCCTCGTCTTGGTCGGACGACTGTACAAGTGGTCCACCACAATTGTTGCAAAGCACTCGATACTTTTTGCAAGCCTCTACGTTGCACGCTAATCGGAATGGCTCATCGTCTTGCATGCCCTGCCCGGTGGATAACCGTTCAGAACCGAACACACTCTCGTTCGTGTTCACCCGGAAGCAGATGTACCGATTCTTAATCACAAGCGAACTGAGCGTTTGGGTGTGTAGTTGGAAGTAGTCGCCCGTACAGATTTCGTACCGCTCGTGTTCACCTTTCATGACGATCGTTATACGATCGGTGGCCAGCTCGATGGTGGTCGATTCGATGTCTGCAAACTTGCGTGGGAACGATATGAAGAAGTTGGCGCATTGCAACCGTGGCCGTAGCTCGACCAGCAGCCGATCAATCTTACCCGTGGACGGGATCATGCTTGCTTGTTTGTTGGTAGATTGTTCTACCACTAAATAGTTGCCAAACCTTGAGACTGTTTGACAAAGATATTAGCTCGTTAGCGAGTAATTTATGAGAGATTGTGTTTTTTCTTCTTTATAGCTGCCGTTCTTACTGCGATGGGTCAAGATCCGTTTTGGTACGCTTTGCAGCAGGTTCTTCGCTTTCAGAAGCGATAAACTTTGCGCATAGCTTGTCAGTTTCCTTAAGCGCGTAGGAAAGTGTCGCCCGCTGATAATAATCACCCAGCAGCTCAATGTTGTTGATCACCGTCGATAAGAGATGCGCCTTCTCACAGTTCGTACCCGGGGGGATCGTACCGCAGATAGGTGAAGTGCATATGCAAATGGTAGAATGTTGGCTGATAATGCAAATAGATGCGTAACTGCGATGCTCCGATACCGTAACGTTCTTCGATGGCGGCAATTCCGCGCGCCTGTACGTTGCGAAGCAGGGGTAGATGGGCCGGAGTTAGATCACGCAGTGAACGAATGTCACGTCGGCGAACCAAGGCCAACAAGTACAGCTGTTCGACCGTTTTACCATCCCACTTTAGATCGGGCAGCAGAATAAATCCGTTCTCGTCGCAGGGATCCTCATACAGGATACGTTCCTTCTCTTTACGGTGTTCCAGTACGTTGTAAAGCCACTGGAAGAGAATAAATGAGATTGTTATACAATGGAAAAAAAATGGAATACCGACCATCCGAACCTCCAGACTTAGTTGCTCCTGTTCCAGATGTGGCAGCGTAATATTCTTGTACCGTTCGGCCGTCTCATCGACCATGTACCGATGTTGGGCACTGTGTTTCACGATATGCTTCTCCGAAGCAGGATAGATGATGGACACCTTCAGACCTTAAAAGGAAAGCACATTTATTACACGCTTTTGAGGGGGTAAAGAAAAAGCGTCCCTTACGTACGGTTAAGCTCGGGATCCACAGTGCAAAGGAAGTTCCCGTACACGTCATTAACGAACTCCTTGTGCAAACGTGATGACGACGTGAAAAACGTCCGCTCGTTGCCAGATGGATCGGTTTTCTCACCCACGTTGGCACGCTCGAGTTCACTTTCACTGTGTGCAATTTTTTCACGCTGCGTTGGCGTGCAAGCAGGAGAAGGTGGCACTGTCGTAATCTCGGCCTCGGTGAAGGCCCGCTTTTCGAGTACGACGATGGCCTGCTTGTCTCGCGAAAGATTACTGAAATGCCCCAGCAGGGCGACACACTTGTGCGTACTGTTATTGTTCAGCACGCGCACGGTACGAAAGTGGGCCAGATCGTAACATATTTCGTCTGCCGTACTTTGTTCGGCTGGTGGTACTGGTGGTTGCTGACCTTCGCGTTGACGTTGAGACGGTGATTCATCGACAACTTTACATTCGCTGACCTTGTTTGTGCCGTTATCGTTCGTTGTGGTGCTTGTTTTCAGCATGTCAGCGCGTAACATATTTCGTCTGCCGTACTTTGTTCGGCTGGTGGTACTGGTGGTTGCTGACCTTCGCGTTGACGTTGAGACGGTGATTCATCGACAACATTACATTCGCTGACCTTGTTTGTGCCGTTATCGTTCGTTATGGTGCTTGTTTTCAGCATGTCAGCGCTTGGCGGAAGCTATTTGAAGAGTTTTGGGTTCGCTACAGCGTCAAAACGTCCTTACTGAAACGGGGAATGTAGATTTCTCCAATGGCTATCCTGTATAGCGGAGCTTATCAGTAACAACAAATTAAGAACGCCAGCCGAAAACC
>KZ062537.1:108669-130082 GCA_002091835.1 Anopheles maculatus | reverse complement strand
CTCTTCCAATTCATTGCTCGAAAATTCCACGTCAGGAATTTGTGTCGGCCAAGTCGTGGAATGTTGGCTTAACCAGGATGGCCCATGCCACCACATAGTAGCTTGCTTCAGTTGAGTTGGCATCATCCCCCTTGAGATGATGTCCGCAGGATTTTGGTCTCCAGCTACATGACTCCATTTCAATGGCTCGGGGAGATGTTGGATTTCTGCCACCCTATTGGCTACGAATTGCTTCCATCGTGAAGGACTACTTGCCAGCCAATGTAGGACTGTTGTTGAATCGACCCAGAAGTAACTCGGAAGGTCCAACTTCAAACTCTCCTTGACCTTTTGCCAAACATGGCATAACAGTAGAGCGCCTGATAGCTCTAGGCGAGGCAACGATACGTTCTTCTGTCCTTTGCGATTTGCCAAGATCGCCACTTTTGACTTTGCACACAGCAAATTCACTGTGTAGGTTCCGTCAGCCGAAATAGTGCACAAGTATACGCTCCGTATGCCTTCAATGACGCGTTGCTAAAACCATGAAGCTCGAGCCTTTTGTAGCTGCTGATGACACGACGAGGCACGGTTAGTGTTGACACTTCTGCCAATTCTTCTCGGTACCGTAACCATCGTTGTTGTAGCTCTGGTTCGAGAGGCTCATCACAGGAATGTTGCTGCGCCCATAGCTCCTGCATGAAACACTTTGCTATAACCACGATGGGCCCTAGCAAACCCATTGGATCGAAGATTTTTGCAGCATCCGAGGAAACGACTCTCTTTGTTACGATCTCATCATCGCCCCAGGTTGGTACTCCGAATCCTAGTTCATCGGAGGATGGCGTCCACCTGAGCCCAAGTGTCTTCACAAAGTCTCCAGGTTCGATGTTGAGCACTGCGTTCTCGTCTTGCAACTCCTTTGGGATGTTCTCTAATATGGGCTTGGCGTTCGACGCCCATTTGCGAAGACTGAAACCTGCAGAATATAGTAAGGAATTTAGCTGACCACATAGCTCCTTATCCTCCTCGACGGTTTCAACGCCCGTAATCATGTCGTCCATGTAGAAATCCCTCGCTAGGACTTCTGCCGCCTTTGGGTGCGATGTTTTGCCTTGATGAGCCAGTTCTTGCAGACATTTGGTGGCCAAATAGGGTGCTGATGACGTGCCATACGTCACCGTTTTCAGTTGAAACACTCGAGGTTTCTCATCGGCTGTCCTCTGCCACAGGATACGTTGAAGTTTTTGGTCATCCTCCCGAATCCAAATTTGTCGATACATATTTTCGATGTCAGCGACTACGACAAATCTTGGAACTCAGAACCGTAGAAGAATGTTCAAGAGCTCATCTTGAACCGGCGGACCTACCAGCAGCGCATCGTTGAGGGACATTCCGGTGTCTGTGGTGCACGACGCATCAAAGACTACCCTTAGCTTGGTATTCAAACTCGTCGGTCTCAGGATACAGTGATGTGGCATGTAGTAACAGGGTTCGTTGTGTTTGGGTCTGGAGTCACTTCTTTCATATGCCCAAGCGACAAATATTCCTCCAGAAACTTTTCATACTCGTAATGCACTGTTAGATTGTGATTTAGTCGTCGTTTCAGTGCCTGTAGTCGACGAGACGCGATCGCGTACGAGTTGATAATTTGTTGTATTTTCTCTTCATTCTTGAGGAGTGGAACTATGAATCTTCCATCCTTAGCACGCGTAAAACCATCCTTGAAGAGACGTTCACATTCAGCTTCCTCCCTGGATAAGGTGCTCGACGATTGGCAAGTTTCCAGTGCCCAGAACCTCTGTAGTTGTTCGTCCAGCGTAAGTGCACTACAGACCTGCACTGTCGATGTCTGCTGAATCTTCGACACTTTGCCGGAAACTATCCAGCCAAACTCCGTATTTTGTAGCAGTATCGATTTGTTCGGCAACCTTATTACATCTCCGACCAGCACCTCGTTGTAACCCTCACGACCAATCAGTAAGTCGATTCGTCCTGGTTTGTCAAATTGCGGATCAGCCAACCTGATTCCGTCGGGAATTTGACAACTGCTTGCCTCTACCACTTGCGATGGTAGATCCCACGTGACATCTCGCAGAACGTGGAATTTCCAGTTCGCTCTGAAGCTGCTGCTATTGGACTGAATCGGAAGATGTACAGAGTGAGTAGAGGTTCGTTTTGCCATCCCTATGCCCCCAATCGTCAGTGGATCTCGGTGCTTTCGACTTCCCACACGTTGGCTCAGTGTTTCGCTGATGATATTTATCTGTGAGCCTCCATCCAGCAGTGCACGGGCCCAATGAACGCTTCCATCGACCGCCACTATCTTCACCAAGGCAGTCGGCAACAAAACAGTCCAAGGCAGTCTTCCCCCTAACGGTTGCTTGTTGTATGCGGACGATGTCAAGTTTTATCTTCCTGTGTCTTCGTCCCGCGACTCCCGCTCCCTCCAATCCTACATAGATGCTTTCGCTGGCTGGTGCATATCCAACGGGCTCGTTCTTTGTGTCTCGAAGTGCTGTGTAATTTCGTTTGGTCGCTCTTCTTCCAAACATTTACACCAGTATCGGCTCTACGACTCAACACTTCCGCGAGTTTCCTTGGTCAAGGACCTTGGGGTGTGGCTGGACGACAAATTGTCCTTCGAGTCGCATCTCAACTCGGTTCTTGAGCGGGCTAGCAAGGTATTGGGTCTAATCTCTCGTATGTCCACCGAGGTTCGAGACCCGTTATGCCTGAGAGCGCTGTACTGTTGCTGGGTGCGCACTATCCTGGACTACGCCAGTGTTATATGGTCGCCCGCCGGTGTCACCGCTATGGAAAGGTTGGAGAGGGTGCAGAGGAAGTTCACGCGAATAGCGGCTAGGCGTTTAGTGAACGACCCCAGCACAACTGTTGCGTATGCAACAAACGCAAGCCGTTTTTGAAGTTAACTACTTTATTTGATTCACACTAGTAAATATACAAAGGGAATAAACTCAAAAATAGTGGCTTAACACGTCCGTCGTGTGTGGTGTCTCGCTACTGCCTCTTTCTTCGCAGACTCTTTCGGTTCGTCCGTGTTTCTTTTATCCGTGCTCTGCAGAGGATGCCGCCGGCGGTGCGAGCTTGTGGGTAAAATAGGGGTGAAACTGGGAGAAATTGAGGTTCACGAGCGTCAAATGCTCGCTGGGAATGCCGCCGGCGGCGCGAGCTTGTGGGTAAATAGGGGCTTGTGGGTAAAACTGGGAGAAATTGAGGTTCACGAGCGTCAAATGCTCGCTGGGCGATGCTGTTCAGACATATTCGTATCAGAATTTGCCGACCCGAACCCACGGAACTCCGGTTCAGAAGCTGACATATTGATGCTTTCCAATGGGAGCAAAACGGCATGTTCTTCTGAAGCCTGTTTTTTGCTCGGACTTCCCATGACCGGCATTGTTCTTTTCACTGCTAAACGACACGCACACACTTAACACCGACTTAGTTCAATGCGCACCCAATACAGGACAGGATTTCCAACCAACACCACTAAACACCAACGTACTATAGTACCGGTTTGTTCTTTACGCGCACAATACAGCACGAACGCTCTCCTACCAACATCACTAAACACTTCGTGTTCTAAGCCTTTGTTCTATGTACACACAATACAACCAATTCTCCGAATTGTTTGTTCGATAAATGTCTGATTTTGAAACTATCACAAGTCGTCACTATATGATTCTATAAGCCCACGGCGAAAGAATCCCGCAAATTATTTCTTCTCCAAATTTGGCACCATGCACCAACAGTTCACAAACAGATTCCTTTATGTAAAAGGAAACCAGCACACATTTCCACAAAAGTTTGTAGAAAACGATGGAAAAGAAACCAGCACAGGAGAACATTCCACGAATGTTCTTAGCATTAAAACGTTTTTCAACGATTTGCACAAAATCCGGTACGCGAAGGACCATAAATGTTAGAGGACTTGTCTTGACGATAGTTTCACTGATTCTGCTTTATTCATCGATCGTACACTTTTTTCTCCTTTCGCTCTCTTTCAAAATCCCCTCTCCTTCTCACAGTGTCGATCCCATAGGACATTTTTAGGTTTCGTTTAGACCCTCGAGTTCAAGCGCTAACAACATTTAAAGGTCCAAAGTAATCGACCCCGGTGTATAAAAATGGGTGCTGATAAGCGGCTAATCTAGCAGGTGACAAATTACCCATCGATGGTGATACTGGAGCAGCCTTTCGGATCTTACATCGTTGGCAGTTGCGATTGAGGCGGCCATATTCTGCTACTAAGTGGGGTACATAAAAGCGCGTTCTCAGCTCATTAATTGCCGTGCTGTGGTTTTGATGTCGATATTTGCGATGAAAACTGTCAAGTAACAATTTTGTTGCGTAGTGATGTCTCGGCAGGATTATGGGGTTTTTCATATCATCACTGACCCACATGCATTAATCAATTCGACCATGTATGCGAATAATCCCATTGTCGTCTATTATAGGTGTTAGTTTATAAAGAGGGTTCATTTTCGCTAATCTTGAGTACCGTGGATCAGCAGACGTGTTTTCCTTACTTAGAGACTGTAATTATTCTGAATACGCTTCCATTTGTATCACTCGAAGCAAAGACAGTTCGGCTGTTTTCAATTCTGTCTGAGTAAGTGGTCCGGTAAGTTTCGCTTCACCATGATTCTTCCACTGCGATTTTTTTAAGAATCTCCCTACGTAAGCAATAGCTCTTAGTAACCGCTCCCAGCGGGAAAAACGATGGAAATCGATCACGAGCAGGTTCTTCGAGTGATATTGTTGAGTGAGGCGTATTTCTTCCGTTGTTTCTTCTGCGGGTGTAGCTTCTAGTGGCCACTCAGACTCTGGTTTCCAAAGAAATTCCGGGCGTTTCCAAAGAAATTCTCAGCTCTCGCCAGCTGAGGTTGAGGTTCGGTAGCATCTTGGGATGCTGACATCTTGCACGACAGGAAGGACCGATACCCAATGCTGCCATTTCTCCGCCAGATTTCCAGGTATTTCTTCATCCCAAGAGCAACCTGTTCGCCAGGTTTCTTGAAGCAATACTTTAAGGTACATCAGAAGATTTCCTATTAACCCCAGAGGGTCGTAGATCGACATCAATACTTTCAGCATTTCTCTCTTCGTTACTCTCGTTTTCAATAGCAGTCGTAGGAAATCCGCTCTAGCGGAAATGTTGAAGATAAATATGTCGTTAATGGTGTTCCACCACATTCCTAGAACCTGTTCTGTGGTCGACTCGGTTCCTATTGGAACATGATCTTCCATAAACTCTCCTTTTCTGAGAGCGTGTTTAACTACAGAGGAGTTTGTCACCCAATTTCTTATGAAGAATCTTATGGGAATGAATGTAGTGTACTTCTTGAGCTAGTCGGATAGCTTCATTCGTTCGAAACTTCAGGTTCATTGCTTCAGCAATTTCGGGATCTCGGCGAAGTCTCCTTTGTAGGCATTCGAAACGTTTCAACGCCATTTTTTTGCTTTCGGGTTATTTCACATCGTCATACTTCCAAAGAAGACTTGTTTCGAAACGTCCGTCACGAAGACACACGTTGTTTTGAAGTATGGTCATTGCGCGTTCCTCCTCTACACATAACATGTCTTTCGGTGGGCTGTAAACACCTAGTGACTCCAGAGCGAAATAGTTCTTAAGGGCTTTGTCCATTTCATCATTACAGGGACAAGTGTGTACGTTAATAAAACCGTTCTTCGATATCCTCTGTACTATTACCCCGGTGCTAGCTTGCCCGTACACAACCCATCCGAGCCGTGTTTTAGATGCGGCAGGTTCGTCCTCCTTGCCCTCAACTGTCTTAAGTGCTCGTGCGATGAATAAATTGTCCATTCCGATTAGGAGGCGAGGTGCAGTATTTTCGTACGGGGTGATAGGAATGCCCTTTAAATGTCCGTATCGTGTAGCCATTTTTGCAGGATCAATCGTTTGTTGTCTCAATCCCAAACTCTTAACCGTGTGAACACATTCCATCGAGTAGATAGGCGAGCCATGTTCCTGGGATACGCCAACCGTTGTTCGCATAGAATCATCTTCAGAATGACTTTGGTTTCCTGTTCATGATAAACATAATGGATGCGGTGTTCCATCAAGGCCTAGCTCCTCGAATAATTAGTGTTCCATAAAGGTTCCAGATGATCCGTCGTCTAAGAAGGCAATCGTTTTGATAGTTTTCTTTCTTCCATGTAAGATGACTGGCACGTATCGAAAAAGAACTGTATCTGTGGCAATTTGGGATTGACTTAAGAAAGTCGATCCGTATCCGAACGATCCCGTGTACCCATCAATGAAACCGTTGTGTGGTGCGTGTGTGACGGTGTTGTTCCCATGAACGGATCCGCAGGGTTGTGTATACGTATCTTGATCACGCCCGAGGGGATGTGCAATAGCGCGTTCATACTGTGATGCGTTTGGTTGTGCTGAGGTGCTGTGTCCAAGTGGTCGTGCTGGTATGCTGTGTCCATAATCGTGTCCGTGTAGTTATTCCAAAGCGCTGAGTCCAAAATCGTGTCCGTGTCGTTGTGGCAAAGTTCTGTATCCGATATCGTTTCCGTTTGATTGTGTCGAAGTGCTGTGTCTGTAAACGCGTACGTTTATGTTGCGAGGATCTTTTAACAAGAGTTCCCCCAGTGCGCGTTGCCACTCACGAAATTTCGCATCGGCAGGCAAGGACGAGGTAGCTGAATTTACGGCGGCTACGGTCGGATACTCTACGTAACGGTGATGCGGCACTCCGTTGTTGCTTCCGTTGCACCTATTCGCGGCGTCACAAACACCATTTTCAGTACGCGGCAGGTATGCGCTAGCGTTGCCTGGTTCGGTTCGTGGTTCGCGCGCGTTTACACTTTCCTCATGTAAAAACTTCAACTCGCGTTCGCGGAGTTCTAATTCGCGTCGTTGTAGTTCGACTTTTAATCGATCGAGGTCGAGCCGCTTCCTTCCGAGTTCCTGCTCCAGGATCATGAATCCACCGGAGGTCATTGACCGATGTGTGTTCGCCATCGCTGAGCTCGATGCGCCATCATTGACGTGTCCCGAACCCTTCGGTTGTGTGTGTCTGTGTTGCGTGTACGCTGGTGTGCTGTTAGGGATTAGCCGGACTATCTCCGGTGTCACGTTTTTCGTGTTGGCATTCCTATGCCTAACCGGAAAATATCCCCACGGAGTTTGCACGGTCTGCTCGCCCCGGTGGCTTGTGTTCCCTTCGCTCTGGGGCGATCCTTCGACGGCCACGGGCAGTTGAGGCAAACAGGATGGCGTCGCATTGGTTACGACTACTTCTTCGCGCTCTACCGCCCGGTCCTCCGTGGCCATTTGGTGTTCCATTCGTTGGCTCGTTGACTGCTCGTCCGTCCGATCGTCGTGGTTCATCTCGCGATTCACCCGTTTACTCGCGCGCGCACTTTGAAAGCATACCCCTCGCTAAACTTGAAACGTTCGGACATTTATATAACGCTGTAAGATGTATGTAGGGTAGAGGTATGGGTAAAGGTGGTGAAGGGTAGTATGTAGTATATCACAAAATAAACGTGAGTTTTTGATCGACAGATGATAAGGAATTTGTTCTTATCTGACTGATTGCTCATACCGTGTAAAGCTATAAAAAAAAATAAACATCTTGTAGTAAGTCGTGCCCCTCCAGAGTGTCACAAAGGAGTAATTTAGGACCTGTCTTATTTTTGGTCATAGTGCTTATTATACGTGACTTATTTAGACATATTAATACTTAAATATGAGTTATTATTGTAAAATATTCGAAGTAATAAGTGTTAATTTATCATCTTGCACCGTTTTGCACGTAAATCTAACAATAAGAGATGTTCTCGGTTGTCAACGACTGCAACAAGCACTGAAAACTTTTAGCTCGTGCTGTTTTTGGAATACTCTGCCATTAATTGTTGGAAAATGTCGTAATAATTTCGTTCGCTAGAAATAGCTACAATTAAATTTTTGACTACAAAGTTGGAAACCATACATCTATTGTCGCGCATCTATTTTGTTTTCGATATATGTAGACATCGTACTCGATTGCTGTTTTAATTTTAGGCCCCAAATTGAATCAGTAATGTACAAATCAACTGTAAGGTACAACACAATGAATTACACGAGAATTTCATGATCCTTTGATGATATAACTATTGCTATATACCACCAGGCTCGCCCATTTTTTTGTAATAACTCTTTTCTTTCTAATACATCTGTTGTTTTTAGCAACCTTGAATGCGATTATGGATCACAATCAGAAAGTAAAACACATTTTCTCACTTCCTCGCTTTCATGTTTCAAGGTCTTACGCAAGTCCAAATGTGCCGGTTTCTATTTCTAGCACTAAAACTAACACTAAAATTCCCATGACTTTTTCTGCTCACACTAGTCCCAAACTTAAGGTAAGATTTAAATTTTCTCTAGAATTGATTGAAACATGCGTGAAAAGGTTCAACGTTTTCAATGTTATTCCGAACGGGAACAAACACGCTGTAGAGCGTAGGGGTTTTAAAAGTAATACTCGAAAAGGTTAAATGGAGTTTGTTTTTCGTTCTGTGGACGCATTTTACAAGAAATGAAGACATAAACTGTAATCCAAACAAGAAGAGTTTGTTTTTAAAGTTACTTAACGAAGACGCAAACCACCGAGAGAGAAGGCATTTTCTCACCAGGCGTAAAACATGCTTGCAGAGAACTTGCATACAACTAGCATTCTAACCGTGCGGCCACACGCTGAAATCTGCAGCGAAACGAATTTTTTGACAAGCGAAATTCAACGCTTCGCGAGCTGTCACCAACAGCTGATTGGCCAAATGTTTACGGAAGATGCGTAAACGTAAATAAACCGTTTATTTGCTCTCAATTGTGTTTGAGTTCGTTTAAGTTTTAAGAACGGACCTGCAAACGAAGATCGAAATGATTGTAGCTGCATTAAAACTCATTTGCAAAATGATAACTGAAGAAAGATGAAGAAATCGGGCACAAACGTGTATGTTGGACCCGATGGAGTTGGGCTTGCTCGAAAAAAACACAGCGTCTCAAAATGTAAACAAACAACCCGCCGCCATTATGCTCAAGCGTTTACGAAGCGTTTTCTGTCAAAAAATTCGCTTGTCAAAAAATTCGTTTCGCTGTAGATTTCAGCGTGTGGCCGCACGGTAAACGTAACCGTCCAACACGAAAGAATCTTAACGGCGAGATTCATTGAAAACTGTGCTTGTTTGATGGAACTAAAAAATTAACGGAGTATAACGTTGATTTTTTTGTATTTTAGTGTTTACATCTTTTCGTCACTGTCACATCACTATTCTGTAAAACAAACTGCAATGCAAGAACGGTTCAACATACGCTCAAACCTGTAGGTGTGTGGAAACCGTACGTAAGCCCAATCGTGCTCAACGATCTGTCGACCGCGCAGTACAACAAACAACAAGTCGTTCCAGCAGAGTTCAGCTCCAGGGTAAAGAGAAAACTGGTACGAAATAAACATTGAGAGGAATTCCGGCAGAAAGAGAGAGAGAGAGAGAGAGAGAGAGAGAGAGAGAGAGCGATTTCATCAATTCCTCTCTCAGATCGTGAGGGTGAGAAGAGGTAAAGTTCAAGCCGCAGACGCAGTTGTTGATTTGCAGGCGTTTCCGAGTGAGTTTTCGATCAAGTTGTGCCGCCTGAAGTACGTATGGTGTTGTTCGTAAGCAATTTCTAGCATTCTATTGTGATTTATTGTATGGGAAGCTTTCAGCAAACAAAGCATACGAAAAACAACCTTAAAACCCATCTTAGATTGCAGTGGTACGTTTAATTTCAACGTTGATTCATTATCGCGAAGATTGGGAGGTGTCGTGTGCGTGTAGTTGTTCCATGAACATCGATCAACACTTGTCCGAGCGTGTGCGTCTGACGCGAACCTTTGCGATCGTACCGGTAAGGTGTAACAGTGACGTCATGCTGAAGCAATCGTAGTTTATTTAACATCTCACAGGATTTGCGATTCATCTTTTGCCACTGGTCGACTCAGTGTTTTGTAGTGGTGAATATTTCTTCCTGAATGTGCCCTCTGTGATTCGGCTTGTCCCGTTGGCTTGCCGTGTATTCTGTGCGTACGAACTCGTTTGTCCAGTAGCTGAGTGAGGATGATTGACAAAAATCAACCTCGAAAGGAATGCGGGCATTCCGTTGCTTTGCGTGCGTGTGTGTGGGTGCGTGATGATAGATGCTGCACTGGTGATCTGAGTTTGTGCTAAGAGTCTTCACTTTACATGGCATAGAGATGAACATGTATTCAAACATGAAGAAATATTACACGCAACGCCGTGGATCATGTAAAAACAAAATCGACATCGATGCTGAGCATCATAAGGTTCATAAGAGTGTGTGTGTGTGTGTGTGTGTGTGCATGCTGTATTGGATGAAGAGTAGGCCGCATGAGATTGCTTGTTTCATTGATCGATCGATACATGGCTGAATGCTGGGAATAAGCGAGAATGTACAACGCTTGGCGCATACCATTTGGAAAGCGATACCGGTGTTGGTGATTCAGTGAAAAGTAAATTTCATGCATTTGATGTTAATAATATTTGCCCAATGAATTGGTGATGTGTTTTTAATGTATGCGTGAATTATTGGCAGAACAGTG
Organism: Anopheles maculatus; assembly: GCA_002091835.1. Taxonomy (NCBI): domain Eukaryota; kingdom Metazoa; phylum Arthropoda; class Insecta; order Diptera; family Culicidae; genus Anopheles; species Anopheles maculatus. The sequence goes on along the minus strand of KZ062537.1, from coordinate 119,469 downwards.
GTGTGTGAATAAGTGATCTAAAATTAAAATTTAATATAAACCATGTGTTCCCATGAAGCCACGAAAGAGTATTCGTGTCTATTTTATTAGCAAAATTTGGCCATATTTTCATTTACAAAATCAATTATGATCAAGTGCTAGCCGCGGAAAGCATCCCATGAAAAAGGAAATGCAAAATAAACGAGATACGAAACAATTAATTGTAATTAAACTCTGATTTCACAAATGAGCCAACCGTTAACGAGCTTAATCAATCGATATTGATTACTTCATGTCATCGTACCCCGTTACCAGTGGGCGGTTGAAAAAATACATATGCACGTAACAATTGTTACAATCAATATCGCGATACACGGAAAAAGTATAATTATATTCAAGGGAGGCGTTCGGAGTGTATTTCCCACGTGTCACGAATGTGAAATACGGAAAACCTGTTTGATAGATTTTTGTTGTTGTTGTTGTAAAAATGAGTCCTGTGTGAAGTGAAGTGCTAATTCCGACATACCGTAGATTTTAGTAGGAAGATAAATCGTACCACCGTATCTTGGTTGATTATTTGTTAACGTACGTTTCAACGGTTTTATTTTGATTCTTTCTGTTTTAGGGGTTGCTCGCTACTTCAAAGATATCGGAAGCAATATTGGTTGATAGTGGTCAACATTGAACTTGCTATTCGGAAAACAAATCCAAGTAAGTTTATTATAATCGACACCTACGGTAATAGATTACGAAAATGCTTAGACTGAACGAAAATATTTTAAGATGTGTAAAACTCCTATGATATGAGCGCTCTTGCTCTTCTTGGACTGACATCCTGCTACGTCATGCCTGCCATCTAATGGCTTACTTGTTTTATTGGTATCACGTACTTGGCCAGTCAGTCCACCATATCGGGGGAACGGTTCGATATGTGTGAAGATATGTACTACGTAATATGTGAATGATAAGTAAGAAAAATTTCAAAAAACTCAATGAGTTCTCGCTAAATGAGATAAAATGGGAATTTGCGAAATTGATGTACCTATCAACACACTTTTCAGTATATCGTATGTACCAAACAAAATGGACTAACTTCGGATGGCAATTAAAATAAAAAGCTTAAGTTAAGTTAATGCATTAGCTCCTAAAAACTTGTTGCGAGCCTTCATGAGTGCTTCAGCTATCACAAAACTGTTTCTGTCGTAAAGACCGTTTTACACATAACTTTCCGGGCTTTGAGACGATCATATGGTGCGCTACTGTCTTGGCTACCAATATGATTGGGATAGGTGATTGAGGTTAAAATTAGCATAGGAAATTTGCACAAAAACAAAGAAAACTTTCATTTCTGATACGTGTACATGTCACACAAATACTTCCTTTGAGCTAGTTTGAGAGGGTTTTAGTATTAAATGCGTTTAATACTACTTTAATACTTTAAGTAAATACAAGCAAAGGTTCCAAAGAATGTAATCTAACGTATCTGAACATTGTGTACAATATCCGTCTAGCAATTGCATTCCGAATCACACACACACACACACACACACACACACATCCAATTCACACAGGACCGGTTAAATTCACAGCGTCAGTCCACATTCAAAATTCACCTGTAGTATACTCTTACCTACAAAACGTACCCTTGCAAATTTAGTACACTTGTTCTCCATCTTCTCTGTCCGTCTCTTTTTCTATACGAACATTATTTCTTTGTACGTTCAATTATTTACCGCTGCTATTAAATCCAGTCGAATTTGGTTTTCCTTTTGCTTTTCAAATGGACTTTGTTTTAATCCGTTTTACCTTTACCGTGTGCTGTCCTTTTTTTTTTTTGCTATTCTATGATGTAAGAGTACTTTCGACCATCTATGGTAGCGAAGCACGAATCGAAATAACAAACACGTGGTGTATCCTTTTTACCATAATTTATGGAGGCTCAGGTCTGAAAACGTTTATTATGGACGATCACCTTTTCCTTGCGAACTCATCATTATAGCACCACCGAATGAAAAAGCATGTAAAACTGAGGACACAAAAATTCCGGTACATGCGCACACATACACACACACACAAACAAACCGTCCAGGTCATAACAATCAGAGGCACTGTGCGTAACAGTCATCACGTGCTGAGGTTTGGCATGTTAAGGATGTGGATCGATTATTTGGGAGTTTTCCAACAACAACAAAAAAAACAAAGTTCTTTAACACGTAATCTGAACTACCTGTAGGCTAGCGTTGCTTCTATGTCACGTTTTGTAAATTGAAAGCTTTTAAAATATGTGCCCGGTAAGCCAATTTTGTTTGAGTTTTGTGCGTAAAGACAAATTTGTTCAGCAAGGGAACTCTCTTCTCTTTACTTTGCTTATGGATTTATTAGTCTTTTATGTATTGGCACGAATTTATGAAACCTTGTTAATTATTATACTTGCTCGATACTTTTAAAATGTACGCTCGATATTGGAGTAACTATTTTAATTAAGTATACGGTTTTTTTTTACAATTAAGTTAGAGTTCCACTAAAGATTAGTATTTCCTTTGCGTAATGTTTTCCAAAACAAAAGTGCTAGAATACTCACCTTTACATAGACATAAACATATACCACAATTAACGATTTATCATGATTAGCGCTTCTGTTTACTGTCATACCACCAATCAAATTCAATTTACTGTACCTTAGAGAATATTTTATTTTTCGCTATTTTACTTCTGGGTAACGTACAGAGCAGAGGCATGACCAAAATTTTCATCGACGATAAAACCAAATTGTTTGCACAACACGATGCAGTTATACAAAAAAAAAACAAATGATTAACTGCTATTGCGTGTATGAACGGGAGACAGAGAACGAGAAATCAATCCGTTTGAAAATTATTCATTTTTGCTTCCAGCTCGAATTCCGAACTGTCATATTTCACGCGAAAGTTGATATTGATGTAGTGCAAACGATAAATTTTGCTCTCTCGCCCATCAACCTCGATATCATCGAAACATACTTTGAGGCAATTCATTATCAATTTCATGAACTGGCCAAAGCCTAGGCCATCGAAGCGAAGTGAATCCCCGGTTTCAACATTGTTTTAAAATGGAATTCGGTATCTGGCGGACTTTATATTTATTTTTGAATTATTCATGAAAAAACATGCCTTCCAAATTAAAAGGATGTTAATTATGCTTTGCTTTAAAGCAAACCCCATAACTCCAACTAAGCTGTTTGCTTTTGTACGTGTGTTTTAGTTTGATTTTATTCGCAACGCTTAGCCTAACTGTCTTTCCAATGATGAAAGCAATGGAACGGGCTTCACACGGAATTATTAAACATGATCCTAGTGCCTCACAGAATATGCATTTGAAAGGCTTTTTTATTTAGTTGTGCATTAAGGGAGCGAAAGAGCGTGACCTAATGTTTTATCAAACGTTAAAACATTACGCTGACATTAAATGCTTTGCTTATTTTTTTATTATTTGAAGAAACAAAAAATCTATCAAAAAAAGCAACACAATTTATGCAAAACAAACATGTATCCTGTACCCCAGCATAGTCATAACATCATATTTACTATAAACATTGAACATCGTTCAATTCACCCGTATTTAGCCGTATGAGTTTTTGCAAGTAAAGTCACGTGCAGGCATTGCATGTTTCCTTGCATTCTAGACATTTGTGTTTACATTTCTCGCTTGCATTGCCGCATATATTTCACGTGCTTTCTACCCTGTAACTACCGTGTCTTCCTACCGGTTTGAAAAATTCACCAGTTACATTTGAAAAACAGAAAGCGTGTGGTGCCTTCCGTTTAGCGTTGACTTCGGCAGCATGTTAGGGGTTTGCCATACAAGTTGTCTTTACACTTCTCGGAAGAATGTAATGGAAGTCAGGCTGTTTCTAGCGGTTGTGTTAACTTATTGGCACATCCGCTAAAGAAAAACTTACTTCTACGAGCGGGTTTTAATTTTTTGTGTAGAGGAAAAGTACAGATTTTAAGTGTTCTATCATAAACTGAAGCAAAAGTTGCATTGTATATCTTCTCAATATTGATTGTTCTAACATAAAGTGTTTTAATCTTAATTTTATATGATCTTTTACATCTTTGGTTGGTATTCTTGAATAAAATGTTGTCACAAAGTTATCTGTACACTTACTTTTTTGCATAAAACGTGGAATATAAAAAGTTTCTACTGATGAAAATCTAGTGTAATGAATTTTAAAACAAGATTTTCCTTTTTTTTATTAAACTTTACCCCATTTGGATTGATTAGTTAATAAGTTATGATTAGTCATTGTGTGGTAGAATTGGGTGTCAATTTAATTTTTGATTTTGTTTCGATATTTCCACTTTAATCGAATTTATCCATATAGATCATCATAGGTTTTAGAAAAGAAAGTTGCACAGCTGTGAGGTAATTTATTTACTATATCCATGTCTTATCCAACAGCTCCAACCTCAATTATGTTAAAAATGCGTCGTTTATCTTATTAAAAGCTTCAACCATGCATACACGGCTAATGGTATAAGCACTAGAGGGATAGGCTAGAAATGCAGTAGCATCACAAAGCAAACTGTTTATCAGATAAAGGGAGAAAGATGCCGATCAATTTTGTTTTATCATTTAAAATCCATAAATAATACGTAAATATTTGCTGGTCAATACCGTTCAAGGTTGTAGTGCCAAAAAGCGGAAGTTTATCACTTTGCGTAATATTTGTTCAGGCATATTTTTGCTTTTATTGCACCAAAGTATAATTATGATACTATAAATAAAAGTTAAAATAAGTAAAGAAACGATTATCTGCCCTATTTAACATTCCTGATCCACTGATGTTAACTATAATATAAAAAATAGTAATAAAATAGAAATAATGTATCCCTACAGTGAATTTATTAATTTAGCGACTCCGGTCTTATCACGCAAAGATCAGGTATAGAATCACATCCATCTTCTTGTACGCCTAGACCGACCATCTGACGCTCTCAGGAAGTACAGGTAGGCCCAGGTCTATCGAGGTTGTTGTAGTACCAAAAAAGAAAACGTAGTACACTAATGAATGAATTTATATTTTGTTTGTTTGTCAATATTTGTAACCAGGTTTTCTTGCGATTTCTTGCGAAATAGACAAGAGGGAAAATCATAACAAAATTCCCTTATCCTGAACATTACCAGAAGCTAAATATTCACCAACTTGTGGCATCGTTTTATAGGTTGTAAAAACGAGAAGAGCATTTTTCTGCTCCCATCCGTATTTGGAAGGACTATTTAATCCGATCATAATCCATTAGCAGTCCATTTGCAGTCATTTTGCCATCATTTGCAAGTCATTTTGGTAACCCATGCATGGCATGTAGGATAGATAGCTCACAAGTACATACATTGAAATCCTTGGTTTCAATTTTTATGCCTGCTTAGATCGAATACAATGCCCAAACCAAAACCCGCATCCAATCTGACGTACTTACTAGTATACTTCAGTATTTTACAGTCTTTGATAATTGAAGTACATTCCGTGCGTTGAGATATGAATGAAGGCTATGTTTACAACCAAAATTGTTGTTTTCATTACCTAAGGCTTACTTCAATGGGGATGTAAGCAAAACAAGAAGAAAAGAATATATCATCTGAACTATATTCATTTCGCTGGCTGAAGTAGAGCACTTTACCTGCTTTCATTTACGCTAATTTGCATCAAGAAAATGGTTGTTTTATGATTTTGAGATTGTTGTTTTTTAGAATCGCAACATATCCGTTCTGTAGCTATGTTGGTGCTTTGGCAATTTTCGTGCGGCTTCAGTTTTTCCGTAGTTAGTTACAGTACGTATACAGCTAAATTCCGTTCAAATAGTGAGGGGACTTTGTAGCTAACCCTTTTCACGATTCTACCAGTTGAGAATATCTAGCTGCTTTTAACCGAATTCTCCATCGCTTTGACTAACTATCCGGTTTAGTAGCAAAGGGGATTTTTGAATGACTTTTTCTGTAGTTAACCAAACATGTCGAATCTTTCGGTGCTATAAACTCTAGAAGGTTTAATTCGCTATTTGTTCTTACCCTTACTTTACATACCTGAAGTTATGGTACTGCAATACGGTCTAGAGGGGTGTAGATCCTTTTGTGTGTAGCGGAGCGTAAAAATGTTTCACTTGAAGGTTTACAACATGTTCAACAAATATGCAAACAACAGAAAAAAATATGCACAACACGAAAGTTTATGCACATTTTTTCCAAAAAATCTATTGTAAAGGTATTTTTCCGATTATACAACTTAATTCGTGAAGCATTCATTCAAAGCTCATTCTCAAAGCTAAGAGACCGTAAAAAATAAATGTTTAGCACACTAAGCAAACTTTAGATGTTGTTTTTGGTCCATATGGTTAGTATTAATTAGTTAGTATTAAACATCACAACTACTGTAATGTGTTCAATGTTATTATTTAAAATTCATTACTTAAACCTTTGCCTCTTCGTTAACATTAGCAATGCATATTTTAATCGAATTTTTCTTAAAGTAAAAAATTACACCGACCATGAATATGTTGAAACGTTACTCTTTATAAAGGAAATCTTCCGCTTGGATACAGAAATTTTCTACAACAATTAACAAACACAACAACAGCAGTAGCGCATAGTCCTACTGCTATCTTGGTAATGGAAAAAGTTTTTTTCGTGCCTCATTCTCAGCCATTTCGACGGTTACCGGTTTGTAGTTGGTTGTATGCGTCTGCAAACTTTTATCTTTCGTTTTTTTTTCCTGCTACAGCATACTAATACCGAGCGTTACACTTTTTTTTCTAGGTGCCTGCCACAAGGCGAGAAATCGTTATTTGCCTAAGAATTTTTTGAAGTGAGATTGTTTTTTTTTCTTTCGTTCGGTTCATATCAGCGCTATCGGCGACGGTTTTCTGGATGATTTCTTGAAGAATTGTTGAGCGAAAGTTTTCAGATTTATCTGTGATAAACGTTAATTTATACAAAGTTTTATCCTGCGCGAATAGGAGGGCGCAACAAAAAAAGGCTCGCTCACTCACTGTTGCATTTCTTAGGTTCGCGGAAGGTTTGCTGGGCTTTCACTGCTGTGGCGAACAATTTTCTATGTGTGATAGAACTCAAAACATTTGGTGTGCGTAAGACGTACAAAACCAGCATACAAAAATAGAACCATACGACCGTTAATGTGCGGAAATTTTGCTCTGATTTGTTGCTGGAGTTGGTCAGTTGTACTTTTCATAACGCTACTCATTATGGTGAATTTATTTTATTTTATCATACAACAACTCGCCTTGAGAATAGTAAATTTAAAATTAAATCTTAATCTTTTCAATAGTTACATTTAGTTTTTAATGGAATATTATTAATAATTTGGGATATTTTACATACAATTTTCTCGCTGGAAGGATTCAGTGGGAATCAGTTTATTATTCATATCCGCTACACACTAACTACCACCATGTTTCGTTTTCCATTCTAGTTTCAGAACTCCACAGTGAAGCGAAAACAACGGACGGAATTTAAGAAGGACATAGCAACATAAAAGTTAAATTGTGCCTGCGACAATATTTTCAATTTAATAGAACGAACCCCTCTTCAAACCTTATGGAAATAGCGGATAAACCCGCATCCAAATCCATCATCGTCAATAGATAATCGATCAGTGAAGAGCGTTCACTCAATTGTTCGTCCCAACGAGTCCAGATAGAACATCTATCGTTTTCAATGTTCAACTAAAGTGAAGTTCGTATTGTGAAATGTAAAAAAACATCACAAACGTTTTGTGATTATGCAAAAAGGTAAAGACGACTGAAAAACATGCATCACACCAGTCGGTGTGATACGAATATCGAATTCATAGTACGTCTTCGTTATGAAACACCAAATCCGTTGGTTGCACATGGCAAACACTGGTATCAAAACGACGGAAGGCAGCAACATTTAACGGTCGCTAGTCGCTAACGAGAATCAACACAGTAACCTAAAGCTGCCATTGCGGATGGTCGATTTTAATTGAACACCTTACTTCCCGGTCGCCGAATGGTAACCGAAATCTTGAAACCTGTCCGAACGGTGCCCGATTCAGACATCCAGCACACGAGAAGCGTAGGAAGAAGTGCTGTTCAAAAAGTGCGTGGCACTAGTTTGAATGCAGACAAACAGAGCGTCCGTAGGCCACAACAGTTCATCGGTAGCATTACCAACATGCACTACGTTTGCGCCGCCGCTGTATATCCATGAGGGGCCCAGGTTCACACACGATAGAATATTTATGATACCATCACGACACGGACTCGGTTAGAATTTGGCTGTTTGTACGCCGAGCCAAAATCGATTATACTTGGGTTGTGTTGCTCTCGATGCCATAAATAACCGATAACTAACTACCCGGACACAGCGTCTCAGAGTGCTGCTGCTGCTACACACAAACACACAATTGTGTAATGTTAGCAGAGTAACTTTTAGGAGAATTCGTTCGTTTGGAGTTTGCTTTGTCCGGTACTTCGCACTAGGTTGGAGTAAATCTTTGCCGATGGGGCATTTTCTTAAACCGGGCGATACATCCGAAATCGAGCCATTCGAACCGGAGAGCAGCATAATCTACCACAGTTCAACAGAGACGGGCACGACGGCATCCATGATGGGTCGACGGGCAAAACCGAATCCTACCATCGTTAGCAGCACCGAGGCTGGTAACAACAATGGCCAAAGCACTTCACGGCGCAGCCAAAATAAGAAACTGACCACACCAAAGCAGAAAACGCGAGACTCTGATTGCTGCAGCATTAACTTTATCAAGTATTCGCTGCACATATTCAACACCATATTTCTGGTAAGTACGCGATCGATTACATATTCTTTTGTTTTGTAGGTGAGATGTTGAGTAATGTTCTGCAAACTGTATACAGAAGTTGAACTGGAGTAAACGTGATTTTTCAGTATTCTTTTTAAAATAGCAACTGTAAACGCTGCTGTTGTTAATACAAAATGTTTTTAAAGATGAAATGATTGTTTTAGCTTCATCAGCTTTGGTGTAATGTTCAACACTATAAATTATGTTATTTTCCCGATAAGCTGCAATACTTAAATACTTAACTTTATAGAATAGAATTTTACTAAGCTTTTTAAAAAATAAAAAGCCGATTCAACATTAACCTCAGCAATACATTTAGTTTGAATTACAATTATTACGCTACTATGCTATAAATTGTCCATATTTTTTGGGTTTTTACCTTTTTTTATATACTCTAAAATGAAACATGTCAACATAATTATTCATTTATGTATTTTTACTGTACCTTATCTTATCACTGAATACCTATCAGCTGAAGATGAGGACTACTAAAGGAAATTAATTTACGCGTATTTTACATAGTACGGATAGATAGTCCGGATGTGATTTGTGACCCGTTCTTTCGTGTTAGCAACAGGCGTCCCAACCACAATGCCACCGGGCTCCGCCTGTTCTTTACCTGTTATATAAACTGTTTATAATCCCATTAGTCTTGAGTTTGATGCATTAAACTGGTATTCGTATTGTTGACAAAATTCACTTTGTCACGTTGTCACTACAATGATACAATGATACGTGCTCTAAATTCAGCAAGGAATTGTACGGTCCTTTTCAAAAAACTTGTTGACAGATCATAATTGATGGCCATTCGAGTACATTCTCAGCAATCTGAAGTGGCGCTACTTTAAATGATGTTTTCTGGTTCTCAGCAATCATCCATACGACTCTTTGACCTTATGCTTTGTTTTAACAAGTGAGAAGATTTCTTTTCTGATAAATAAAACACATTATTCATCATGACAAATAACCGAAGTCTTTTAAACCGTATCGAACCGGCGATGGAAGACGAATTTTGGATATTGGATTTTTTTAACCGCATTAAAAATGATTGTTATACTTTGACGTTTAAGTGATGTCATTTTAAAACAAAAATCATACCTTAGATGGTACCTTAGATACTTTTATGATTTTGTTACATGTGTCCAAACGTTGAGATAAAGCTAACCAAAAGCAATGATTATCAAACGTTAGGAAAACTATGAAACTTTGCTACGCTTTCGATTGATAATTGCTATGTCAGCGCGTCGGCGAAAAGTCATCGTGTTCCATTTGATAGCCCGCCTTAACTGTACACGACTACTACTAAAACTACTACAAAGTTTCACAAAATTCACGTTCACCATCGGCTTCCAAAGTTTTCCTACCGCTGACGATAGGTTCAAATGTTCCGTGTGCAACGGCAGACGAAGATACCAATTATGGCTTTTGTCCGTTCGATCAATTTTCTTACCCTGTTTTCGTATGCCCAAAGCACACACACACGGGGGCACCTGTGAATGATGTGCTTGTCAAATCTATCATTTAATCCATCCCCAGTGGCAGTGGGTGCAAAATCGGTTTGCAAATAAAAAGGGACAGTTTGAAATTGAATAGCAGCATTTCGTTTGTGGGAAACCTTTCGCCATTGCTGTTAAAGATTTTCGTATCTGGTGATAGATTGTTTTTTTTTTCTTCTAAATTCACCCCAGGTGTCCATGACCACCAACATACGCGAATCCACACTTTGCAATTTTCATTTTCAAGGTACTAGAATCAAGTGTCTGAATTCGGTTTGCTTCCAAACCAACCTGAACCATTGTATCATCGGTGTGCAACTATTTTTCTTCAGTAAGTTTTAACATGCTTCTACTAGCAAATATTCGGTAGGTTGGTAATGCTTGAAGAAAACTGGTTTAGTTCTGTCACCGTGCGACGGCTGTATTTGACTTGTACTTGAAACCTAGTTTGTCTACCAATCACTCTATCGATTGAAATCGTCTCTA
>KZ062537.1:72295-104902 GCA_002091835.1 Anopheles maculatus | reverse complement strand
AACCATTGTATCATCGGTGTGCAACTATTTTTCTTCAGTAAGTTTTAACATGCTTCTACTAGCAAATATTCGGTAGGTTGGTAATGCTTGAAGAAAACTGGTTTAGTTCTGTCACCGTGCGACGGCTGTATTTGACTTGTACTTGAAACCTAGTTTGTCTACCAATCACTCTATCGATTGAAATCGTCTCTAGCAATAGCAGTTCAATAGTGTGTGTGTGTGTTGAAGTAGTGTGAAAGTTGTCAAACGATTCGTTGAAAGGATAGTTTCCAAAACCTAGTGTTCAACGAAATATAGAGCACGATGTTTAATATGTGATGTGCAGAGAACGTAACGCAAAACTGTGTACATAATGAAGTTATTGAAATAATGCTCTTTGCCTTTAAATTTGTAATCGCAACTCTTGTCCGGAATGGGTTTGCAAAACAAAACCTTAAACTGCATGATTGTGAAAACAAATATGATCCGTTGCTAACTAGTAGAAATTGTAGCATAAACGTGTGGCCATCACAAGTAAAAATTCGTTTCAAATACATAAATCAGAGTACTTCATTAAATTTTGCTGTCCTAAATGCTGGCTTTCGTTTCATCTAATTTGGACGTTAATGAAGATTTATTGCTTTCACATTCGAATTGAAGTCGTATGCCGTTAGCTGCCACACTTACCGCCCATAAAAAGTGTCCTTAAATTGGGATGGCGCGAAAGAAAGTGCATCCTAGTAATGAACATACGTACCATACGACCCGTTTATTTTCCGGAATTAGAAGTTATTTGATCATGCTTAATTAGTTCCCACACCGCACTGTGTCATACCGCTATTGTTTGAGCAATTGAAATGTTCAATAAAACGTAGGAAAACTTATAAGGATGGAGGGTCGTAAATTTCCGACCAACTTTTGAAAACCTATTGTGTTTTCCTGTCGTTTTTTTAGTGCACTCGCGCATGGTATACGTATACCATATAAGTTGTGTGTGGTTGTAATAGTAGACCATATGATCGACTCGCATCCCGGGATAAGGTGCCCTTTCACGGTTCGGAGGAGGAAATGTCTCCCAACCTATGCTAATTGTATATGAACTGTACGTTAAAATAAGTAATACGGACAAAAAAAAAGTGTATTAAACCAATGTAAATGTTGGAAATTATTTGCTAAACAAAGGAAACAATGCTGATGTTAAAAAACTATGAATTTGAATTTTTCAGTACAAATGTCATTAAAAATTCATCTATCTGGTCTGAGTATATGAATAAGACTCATCGTGCTTCAGATCTTGTTTCTATTGAGCTGGATGGTAAAATAATACGTAATTTCTTTTCGACCTCTTGATGAATGCTTGGAAACTGGAAACTTAACACTTACTTGTCGGACAATCTTAGTGTATTTTGTTACTGTTGGCATATTAATATACATTTAGCCATGGACAGTACTAGTCACGAAAAGTTTTCTTCAAGCTTTTAATCAATCAAATATCTTTCCAGACATATTTTGTACCTGTTCGTCGGTGGCACTAAAACCTGGTTTCAACCAGGACGCAATGTAGCTACTGACGGTGTTTTGTATAGTTGCTAATTTTTCCTTAGCCTCATCGTATATCTTCGAGCTATGATTTCAACGATAATTGACCAACGAAAGGGTAACAAGAACAGAATACAAAAGCGCGTTATTTTGTAACTTTTTATGTTTGCCATTTCCTTACTGTTGACATATAGAAGTAGTTAAGAACACAAAGAAAACTATTTAATATTCCAAAGAATAGTTGACTTTTCGTAATGCGCACATTTTTGGGTTGGTTTTAAAATTCTTTAAATTGTTAATCAAGTTTTACACATTGATGTTGTTACTATTTTAAGCTATTTTAGTACTATTATTACTCCCACAATATAAAATGTAAAAAATAGCATCAAATCGCATTGTAAGATTTGGAGTCATTTTTGTGATACACTCGTACACGTTACGTTCAACGTGAATTTTTTACTAACCCCAAACGCCGTCTCCAATTGCCGTACGGTCATGATGAACTAGCTTTCAGCTTAAAGATAATCCCCTCTCTTTGTTTATTTGAAACCCTGGCAAGTCAAACTTCACCTTCAGCAGCAAATGCAACTAGTTCATTGGGGTAAATATGATGATCTCAACCATGGTTATAAAATATCAGCCCAGATTTTTATGTATAAACTTCTTTACTGCTTAAATACTGCACTTTCTAATGCAGAGAACGGATATCAAGCATTTTGTTCACATCATGTTGCGATGTTCTCATGCAATTATTATACTTAAAACATTAAACTATAAACGAAATCATACAGATTAAATCAAATCTAATTTCAAATTACGTTACGTTAATTTCAAACGAATTACATTTAGCGTTGTTAAAACGTTCGATACGAATAATGTGAAAGCAGCATTTCATAAATAACGTATTATTTAGATTTATACGCACACTATTTTACGGCTTACGGTCGTTCAAATATTTGTCCACAGACGTTTGTACCGCCGCATGAGCACGAGGGAAACAGTTGGATCGATAGAGCCCGTCCGTGTGTATATTCACGATTAGTACAGCATCTGTATCCAAGCGAAAGCAAACTATTGCCCCATAGTCTAACCATGCTGCTTGCTGCTATCACGCTTCACTGCCTGTGCTACTTGAGACTGATGTGGTCAGCGGTACGAAACCTCCAGCTCATTCAGATTTTATCATCGTGCTGTGTGCAAGTTTCGAGCAATGTAAACGTTTCCAGTGCGCACAGCTCGCCTTTATCGCTATCTTAATTGATTTCTGTACGACTCCATCCATTTCCTTGCCAGACGTCATAGCTATCGCAAGATGATCGTTTCCAAATGGAACGAACGCAGAACATTTTTAGACCCAGATGCACTGCTCGCTGCTAGACAGCCACAGCTGGCAATTGTAGAGCGTGGCAACACTTAGGCGCGAACCACGCTGCCAACGAACGCAAGAGCAGACCAAAATCTCATTGAAAACCATTCAAGTGATTGTCGTTTGCTCAATTCTTAACATCTTTACCCGGAAGTGAGAGGACTATATTTATAACTTGTGCCATCAAAATATTGCTCTTATTATCGTTGTAATGAATTCGAAACACAACTTTCGTTTTCATTAAAACTTTGGTAATGGTAGAATTCAATCAAACATCGATACAAACCGGATTAACTCATTCGAAACCATTGCTTGTATATCGCTTTAAAGCTTGTCTTTATCGCGTATCGGTTTAGTTGGGATTCGAGTTCAATCAACTACTAAATACTAAATCGCGAAACTCACAGTATTGCGTGTGTTAGCGAGTTCAAAATTCTTCACATAAAACTATACGCAAATCTAATGCAATGTTTGTAATGTAGAAAAAGTTTCATGTGCCCGTTTCTGTGTTCTTTTAATTTCAGATATCAGGTTTAGTTATAATCGGCGTCACCCTGTGGACGATATTTTGGAAACATCAATATATTTCTCTTCTATCGACTACCAACTACGTTATCGGAACGTATGCTTTATTGGCCGCGGGTGTGCTTGCCGTTGTTGGTGGTTTTGTTGGATGCTGTGGTGTATGGCACGAGCAGCGAGGAGTTTTAGTATTGGTAAGTGTTGTTTTTGTAAAAGTAAAATGTTGTTTTTACAACACGCGGTGCTCGGTCTCGAGAACATGTCGCTTTGATTTTAGGTTCGAATATTCCTTAATATGTTTGACAGTAGACAGTCTCAACATATGGATTAGTTGATTGTTACTGCGTGGATTTTATTGCGAATCTTGCTTACAAACTCCATACCTTGCAATAACATTTAAACTACAAATCGATAAATCGATCTATGGAAGAGGACATTTACAAACCTCCTGTTTTCAACATCTCTACTTTAAGTAAAGAATTAAATACATTAACATACAATAGACACAGTTGCATACGTACAGCAATTTCCTTACTAAATTTAAGTTACGCCAATAACAACTTTATATTTACCCGGCAGTGATGCATGCCATACAAAAAATTAAAACTAAAACAAGATTATAATAATCAACAAGTTTTTTGTTTTGTTTTGCTTTCCAATCCAATGTTGGTTCAGTGGTCACGCTTGCCACTCAAGTCGTTAACTTCACACCTTTGGTATTGGTTGTGACAGGAAAGTTCTCGCCATCGTCGTTAATCACATTGATGTATGTTCAATTAAACATCCTAGCGACAAGTTTATAATCGATAAATTAATGTTATGCCACTCTTCAATGCTCCGGGATGTCCGAATCGGTCGTTCTACCTTCCGTTCCTTCCTTCTGCTATCCGCGGGTCCCGGTTCTGGGGCACTTCTGTAACAATGTCACGTTCGATACTTTGAATGTTTTTACCGTAACCTCAAATTCCCGCCGGCGTTAATGTGACAATTTTGCGATGGTCATACGTGCGTTTGTGTACAAAAGCCATGGTCATGTTCAAACATACGTCGCTTTACACGCCCCAGGAAACTGTTTGCTCTATTATTGAATGCCGGGCGTTTGTCTAGCGCGTTTGTTTTGTTGTGTTTCAAATTCTTCGCTCAATAAACAGAGGAACTGAGCCCATTGTGAACACTCTGGGGCTATCGCCAAGTGCGCAGCTGAACGAACGTTAACTGTTGGTTTTCGGCATTAGAGCCTGCACAGTGCCGTTTAATATAGGAAGAAAGTAGTAGCCCATCGTTTGTAAATTAAATTTGATTACTATGCACACGCAGTCACGATTCCCATTTAATTGCAATTACATTACGGAACCGAATGCGTAGAATCAGCTGCTATAGCTACGGTTCGCTGTAACCGATCAATCCAGCGTTCGTAAGAATTGGTTAGGTAAGTCTCGTTTCTGCTATAGTCGCCTGTCCGCGCTACCTAAACGTGATGCTATTTATTTGCTACGGGGAGAACGACGTTCAATGACAATGCATCATCTTTTTTTCTATTACGTCCAAACGTCCTTGGCACGTCAATCGAATCATCTGCATCGCCCAGCCGTGCATTGAATTGTAATGGAACGTCTGGAAATAATATTCATTTTATGATGTTAAATAAGCTTTATTCTTGTGTTTCTTTATACTTAAATTGAATAACTGCAAGTAGTACCTACCAGTACCGTTGATGTTGGACGGATGGATGGATGGATACAAGGTAATGAAATCCTATTCAAGTTGAAAATTAATCCTATTAAAGAAGACATGATTTAGAAGAAAGATTACCATAACTGTTGTTTGTTTAGTATGTTCCGAATAATATATTGCCATTGTGATAGAGCTCAGATGCCGAGGTAAAAATGCCTAGAGAAGGACACATTTCGTCTACCACTACAATGACTTTTTTTTTTTGGTTTATATTCAACAAATATTGCTCTTCATATTTACATTCTCGTGTCGTTAGCTGCGTGAGGCAATTGAACTCGAACGGCAATCTTTATCTGCACTCTAAAACACGAGTTTCGACCAACACGAGATATGCTTGGCAGGGGCGAGGTTATGAAATATGTGTGTGTCTGTCTGTGTGTTCTCTCGAAAATGTTGTAGCGAGTTATTTATGTGTGGAATTTCATTTTAACCCATTATTTTCACTTTTTCTATTGTTTTGTGTATTGTTTTTGCTCCTCTCTCCCCCCCTTTTTAGTACACTTTTGTTCTACTGATCGTGTTCCTGCTGGAATTTATTGTGGGCGGCTTAGCTTATCTCTACGAAACGCAAATCGAGACGGAGCTGCAGCACACCCTTAACGCAACCTTCATGGAACACTACGGCGTAAGCGAACAGCAAACAAAAGCTGTCGACAGTCTGCAGCAAGAGGTACGGATTACAAAATAACATCCTTGTTCCTTCTGTCCCTGTCCAAAGTTGCTAACGTT
This sequence comes from Anopheles maculatus, assembly GCA_002091835.1. NCBI lineage: Eukaryota > Metazoa > Arthropoda > Insecta > Diptera > Culicidae > Anopheles > Anopheles maculatus. Next base: position 99,033 of record KZ062537.1, on the reverse strand, counting down.
GCAAACTGAGCAAGATAAAAGTTTGGTTGGATACAAAAAAAAAGATGCTAGCTATTTGACAGTAATTAAATACCTTTTTCCCATTTTTTTTTGCTTTCTCGTTTTTTTTTGCTCCTCTGCCCTTCCGCTACTTGACCGCGGCGCCGGAACGCGATGCGATGCTCGGACCATGTCTGTGTCAATACATACACCTGTGTGTGCGTCACACGGAAATGCTGTTAAATTGACCTACCGAACAGTTTGCATGCTGCGGCGCAGTACGATTCGAAGATTGGCGCCATAGTGTGTGGTTGCGGTCACGACGCAAAGATCTGATAAAACCCACCGAGGGACGGTTGGTGCCAGATTCGTGCTGTATAACTGTGGTTTCAAAGTGCGGTTTACGTGATGGTCCTAGCAATATTCACTATACGGTATGTAGAATGTGTGTTTGTATGTTTGGCGGGGATGGTGCATGGGCCATCTGTGTTCATCTGCCTGCTCGATATACTGAGTTATAGCTGTGTTCTTCTAATCATTCGATATTCTCGTTTTTCCCGTTCGAACCCGTCTTTTCGGCAGGGTTGCATATACGAGATGACGGATGACCTAAAATATCATTTGATAATTCTCGGTGCCATCGGGCTCGGGCTGAGCGTGATACAGGTGTTCGGTATGGTGCTTTCCTGTTGCCTGTACGTGAAGCTCAAAAATGTGCTCGACTGACAAAAGCCAGCGGATCCAATAGTCGAGCTAATGGATCCGCTCCCGGACAACATCAGCCTTATCTATGGATACGACGATCAGCGCGTATAATGGAGCAATCAAGCCATGTAACACGTTACCTGTTTAAGTGCATTTAGATTCTTTTTTTTTTGAAAACATACTACAAAATGCATACAATGCAGTGGCGGCGATGATATGAAAGGATCAGCATATCAAAGTGCGTGGCGCATCAAGTAGTCAATGGAAAATGGTTATCGGCAGTGTATCGGCACACTTGCTTTGTACATTACTAATTTAACACATAAAGTAGGGCTTTTAAATACTATAATTTTAAACAGAAAGAAAACAATTCCAAACAATTTATGCCTTACGCAGGAGTATTGCATAGCAATTTTGTAGACATATAAATCAAAAATACACGAGAAAGAATCGTCAATCAATTTACAAACTTTTCACCAAGAAAAAACTGTTTTTAATGTAAATAATTTTTAACACATCCGCCAACGATTGTGGAAAGTAAGGCAAGCGATAATATATCGGCCCCACGAGTAGAAGAGGTATAAAGCGTATTGGAATGCGTGTACTTAGGATCTTTGATTAAACGTTAACAAAAGAAAAGAGAGAAAGTAAACAATAAATTTAAAACGGATATTTATTTTGTCATATATGTACAAATTGAATAATTGAATGTACCTAGGCGTTCTACTCCTTTTTAGCAAAGACGCTGCTTCCCTATAAATTACATTCATATAGTCTGCGCTGCAGCTGTAGAGAGCCCGTCGAGTTTCCATTCAACACTACCTATCAATGCCGTCTCCGAAGCTTATCCACGGAAATGGCACACAATCACCCTTTCTGTTACGCTATGTTATGTTCCCTTTCGGTTTTACTTATGATGAAAGCTTTTGCAACCTTACACGGACAACATTTGAGCAATCGGCGGTGGTTCGATTACAGACAGCCTCCTCTCTCTCTCGTACGTATGCCCAGTATCGACATACCCGAACCATAACCGGACCACCAATTATCGAAACTCATTTAGTGCAGCAAGCTTTCGATGACAAGCGTTTAACATTATGCCGTGCCTTACATACGCTTAGTTCGTACGCAGTCCTTAACGAAGAACCAACACTATATCCTCCTGAGAAAATAAAATAAATAGAAAATACACACAGCAAACAGCAGTAACTACAATTTTCACAAGATACAGTCTTATCAATTATGATCTCACAAAAGGTACGCATCTACTTCCGCTATAAGTAAGCATTTTACATTACACCTGCCCCCCGAGTCTATTAAAAGGTAGTTAGTGCCCGACTTAGTGCGAAAATTATCAACCATACGCTTACATTCAACAGCACTTACAACGCTACTGACTCTTCTAACCTGAAATTACGTTGAGGTACTCTCACATCTTTTACATCTACCGCCCGTTTAATTGAATTGTTGCTAAAGAGGCAAAAAGAAAAAGAAAAAACGATCACACCGCATTCAGGCGGATTGTTTTTAATTAAATTTTTAGTTTCACAGCGACAAGCTAGCTAGCACTAGCTGCTAGTCGCACCGGTACGGGACATGGGATCTGCGCCAAGAATTTACTCTAAAACAGGCATCGTCGTTAGCCGCGTTATCGATCCCAGTAGGCGAAAGAATGCTTTGCAAATCGTCTGAATCGTCATTATCTACCACTGTAACGGTAGTAGCTCAGCTCATCGGCCGCCGCTTCGCTGGCGAGTGGTTGCGGCCGGAACGCGGAAGTAAACGATTTGGCTGCACCCTGCGTAGTAGAAAGAATGGAAACCGTAAAAGGAAACGACACGCGTGTGCAGAAAGTTTTCGATTTGTGATCATTGTTTAAAGGAATAACTTTTTTCTTGTGTTTCTCTTTTTCGTCCTGTCTCGTTTTCTGGGCAAAGAAGGAAAACTGTTTGGCCACGACCGACCTACCTGTAGCGCTACGCCTAGGAACTGTGATACGGCACGAGTCACACCGATCGCAGCATTCAACAGTTGGCCGCCGGGATTGATGCCAAACCCACCAAACAAGGACGCCGGTTCCTCCGTCACGCTGGGGTTGATTGGTTTCTGCAATGAGAAAACTTTCACTTCAATATGCCTATTCTCAATCGCTTTTAGGTCCACCACACCCGGGAAAAGGAAATTTCTTACCGCATCCGGGTCTAGTCCTTCATCGCCGAACGATTGTGTTAGGGAAGCCGTTCCTCTACCTCCTCCACCTAGTGCGCCACCGCCACCACCACCACCGCTCAATCCAAAAGTACCGGCACGGACAGCACTGGTGGCGCTACTTCCCGAGGCCCCGGGAACTCGATTACGGGGCTGTGGAGCTGTCGCTTGCCACTCGCGCCACAGCCACCCCAAACCGTCCAGAATGGGGCTTTGTGAGCGTAATGGCGGCGGTTGGGGAGGACGCACGCGACGCGGCGTGGGCCGCGGTGTTGTGATAACTATCGGAGGTAATGTAGACGTCCGCACGCTGGGAGATATTTGCGCCAAAATGTCCTCGATGTTTCCGTTCGTGTTTGCCGGACCAATGCCACGCTGCTTCAGTACGGCTGCCAAAATTGCTTCATTAGTTTTACCGTAAAACTCTGGTCGCTCTGCAACTGCTGGGCTGCTATTGTGTTGCTGCTGCTGCTGGGTAAGAAGCAGCTGCTTCAACAGCTCACCGTCTGCTGTTGAGGCCGGCCTGCGCGTGGTGGTCGTTGTCGTCGTCGTCGTCGTCGTCGTTGCCGCGCGCGTCGCCAACGGTCCAACATTCGCAAACAATGGTCCTGAGCCACCTGTTCCTAGCTGCTTGGTAAGGCTCGGTATATCTTTCTCGGTAATGGGCCGTCCCAGTAGATTCGAAAGAAGTTTCAAATCATTGTTGTACTGTTGTACCTCCCGATCCAGCTGCTTTTTCGTTTTCTCTATTTCCTCCGGCGACAGTGTGGGTTTCGGCGTTTCTTTCGGCCGGCTCTCGGTGCGTGGCTTTTCGTCGTACGATGGGAACGCGTTCCCCGTTTTCAAGGGCAATCGCGCAATGCTCTTGGGATCCCTTTGTATTGCTAGCTGAAGTATTCTATTTGCCAGCGGTGTATCGACGAGGGGATTTGGTGTTGCAAAGTTGGGCAATTTACGCTGGAAAGTAGAATCTCAGATTAAACTCACTGCTTCACTACAAAAATGGGCAAAACTTGTTACGTACCACATCGTTTAGGAAGGCTGGATCATCCTTATCAATGATGACGGTGCTTAAGCCCGGCGTTGTTGTTGGGTTGGGTGTAGTTGTAGTTGTCGTGGTGGTTGTGCTAGTAGTCGTAGACGTGGTGGTGGTTGTGGTAGGTTTTGGAGTTGTAGTAGTAGTAGTAGTGGTAGTGGTAGTAGTAGTTGGTTTTGTGGTGGGTTTTCTTGTCGTTTTTCTTCCATTGTTATTAGATGACTGTCCTCCGTTCAAGAATCTTGCCAATTGACGCTGGGGGAAGAAACATTATTAATCGACTGCTCTAGGCCAATGTCGGCGAAAGCATACTGTACTCCTTACCAAGAAAGCTAAATCATCCGCATCGGAGAAAGTTGTAGTACGGGTTCTTTGTGTAGTAGTAGAAGGATACGCGGTAGTTGTCGTTTTGCGTGTTGTGCTTCTACTTGTCGCCGGGATCACTGTGCTTGTCGTCACAGGAGCCGTTGTTGTGGTACTAGAAGCTGTGCTTTTACTATCTACCCGAGGAGAGGTTGTGGTAATTGTTGGGTTTGTTGGCCGTTGGAAAGGCATTGTACTCTCAACCGTTGACGTGATTATTGACCTCCCAGTGGTTGCTGTAGTAGTGTCATCCACCGGAGATACACTTGACGTGGAAAATAAGCTAATCTCCGAAATGGGCGACAAAATCTTTTCATTCTTAGCACTTAAATCGCTCACTTTCTCTAGTGTCAACTCATCGCTTTGGTCGCTGTTGGAAGTGTCTTCACCACTGTCCAACTCTAATCCAACCGAACCAAAGTTTCCTTTACCCACTCCTACCATATCCGGGACGGTATTCTCAGACACACTCGGTGTTGCAGGTCCCGTTGTGAACGTTGCCTCACTACTAGTGGTAGGAATCATCATATCGTTATCGTTCGGAATTGTACTTGAAGTTACCACCGGTTTCCAACGATACACTAAATCCGGAGCATTTGGTCGTGAGACTCGTACGTCTTCATGAACACTGCCAATCTGGAAAGATCGAATCAACAACAAAAAAAAAACCCCCGTCAGTGCGCCATTACGAGTGCTCCCACGTGTTTTGTTTTTTGTTTTGCTTACATTTGAATTTTCCATCGTAGAAACTTTTGTCGTTGCAGGACCTGCAGCAGTTCCATTCGTTTTGTTTGTTGCTTTGGTTTTGCCTCCTGCTAAACTAAAAACATTGTCCGACTTCACCTTTGCATCCAGCTGGTTCGCTTCATTGTACTTGCGCAATATTTCGATAATAGTTGTCGTACCCTGTTGGTGGCAACGCAAAATGTATATTATTTTTCTAATACTCGAATTATTACTACTGGTCAAGCAAAACCGTAGACTACTGTTATGTGCAAAAGCGATAGTACTCACTAAGCCTTTGTATCTACAAATATAGCTCAGCAGAGAAAAAGTAAAGTCCCCATACAGAAGCAGAGAAAAAGTCACACTAATACAAAACGAGAAGTAAGGAGAGAGCCAGAGGGAGAGCGCAATAGAGAGAGAGAGAGAGAGAGAGAGAGAGAGAGAGAGAGAGAGAGAGCGAGAGAGGAAACACAATAGAATCTTAGAATCACAGTTTCAGTCACCAATTTCATGCATAAACACTAGGAAGGGATGGCTTATCTGGATCGCTGGTGATGTATTGAGGTGTACGTTTTCTAGGTAAAAGGACAATCCGGATTTTGGTTCAAATAACGGGTAGTTGTTTCATGATCTTGCAAATGCTTTTTTATCCAGTCCGCCCAAAACTACTTCTACATAGACAACCATATTGAAGAGGAAAAAGGCGAAAGTGGCGACATTTGTGGAAACTACTGTTAGATGCGGCTGAGATGTTTGGGGTTTAGATAGCTGATAGCAAGACTGAGAAAGATCGACGCATACTAGCATATCGTTAAACATGAGGAATAGAGGAGCTTCGGAAAGAGCTTTTTCAAGTACCGTGGGTTGGTTCATTGTGGTAGAAAAAGTGGAACTAGAAGGTAGAGTAGTGGTAGTAGTAGTACTATAGACAACAGGACTCTTCGCAGTGGTTGTGGCGGTAGTGGTGGTGCTGACAGTTGGCATGGTGAATATGGTAGTGCTAGTAGTGGCAGGTGCGTGACTCGCCAGCGATCGTATCAGTGGCGGAGCTTCCGAGGTGCGATAGATGACACTGTTCGGGTTGCGTAGCTCACGCGGATCTATGTTGGTAATTTCCACAGGGCTTTGGCGCTTCACCTCGGGCACGATCGTACCGTTCGGATAGCGTTTCACCAGCGTACCGTTCGGAAAGATCCCATACACGATCCGCACATTTTCCGTCGTTGTCTGCACATCCTCATCCTCTCCACCGATCACCCGTCGAATGACGGTATTGTTTGGCAGAATGCCGTACACGACGATCCCGCGAGATCGTTTGCTGACCGGAGGGGTTACACTCGCCAAAGGCATTGCGGTGCTGGTGGAAGCAATTACGGAAGCAGCGGAACTCGTCGGTATGTCCCGTACAGTATCAGTTGTGCTTGACAGAGTCGTAGCCGTCGCTAACGCAAGCGAAGGGACCACCGGATCATGGAAACCAATGGGCAAGACCGGTATGCGCGTTTTGAATCTCGGCCGGTACTCGTCGGTGGTAGTTTCGCGAGATTCGGTGGCAAAACCGGGCCGAGCCAGCAGATCGGAAGGAGATGGGCGAGTGGTGTCGGTGGTAGTGGTGACATCGGAGGAAACAGATGGGTAAGAGTGAAGTGTCGTACTTACGGTCATTGGTGGTGACGTAACGTATGCGGTGGAGCTCGTCTGATTCGAACCAGTGGTGGTCGTGGTGATGGTAGTGGTGGTGATGGTGGAAGCAATTGGGGTGATGGGAGTGATGATGAGTGGTGTACTACTACTGGTGGCATGGTCAGGAGAGCTAGTCGATGGTTGGCGTGGATCTACTTGCGCATTGCTGCTGCCGGACGTGGAACTATGGTTAGTGTAAGCAACTATGGTTGGCGAAGCAGAGTGGACGGATTCGGATGACGATTCGGTTCCAATTTGGATGCTTGCTAAAACAGTGGTAGCATCCACCAAGTCGCTAACCTGGGTCAGCGCCATAGTGGCGGGCGGAATGGTTGAAGTTGTTTGTTCAATGGGAGTAATTTTGGCGCCGGGCTTGACAGTCGGGGAGAGTGTTGGATATGATGTGGGGTTGTAGTAGGAAGGAGTTGTAAGGTGTTCCGAAGCGGTCGAAGAAGAAGCATCGTCTATTAGTGAGGCATCGTTATTTGAAGCGGTTACAGTAAACACGGATTCAAAACGGTCTACAGCGCTGATGGTAGTGGCGGTACTAGGAAGCATGCTGGTTGAGCTTGGCACAGTGGTAGTCAGTTCGCTTAGGTCCCAGTCTTCAGTCCCATGGGTGGCAGTAGTGAGCTGTGTGGTAGTAGTAGTAGCAGTAGTCGGTGTCACCGTCGCTGTCGCAGTCTCCATCGCTTCCGTTTCTGCTGCAGGCACTAACGGTTTCTGTGTAATGGATAAAGGAACAGCATCAGCATCAGCGGTATCCGTACGGACACGAGCATCGGACGATGAGCTGGGAACAGCGGGAGCACTAGGAAGAAACGACTCACTAACCGGGGTGCCAATCGAGCGTGCGTCTTCCACCAAAGGAGGGAACGCATCGGTGAGAATTCGGTTTTCGATATCGTTTTCTGCGCAGTGATCGCAGTGGTGGCTGTTCGTTTCTTCCTGCTCGAATCGTAGTAGTTGTGTCCACATGGGCGTAGCCTGTGTCGATGAAGTCTCTCCCGAACTTGCTAACGCGTTTTGCCTAATCGTCACATTCCCCTCCGCGATCCGTGTGCTTGCAAAGGTTAGATCGGTTTTATTTACATTCGGGTTATCGGTAGACGCTTGGTAGCTGATAGCAGTAGTATGTACAAACGTATCGCCCGCGCTCACAGGCGGTACGTCGGAAGCAAAGGCAGAGCCGTGGCCCACCATTTCCAGTACCTTGTCGTTGGACTTGCTAGAAAGTAAAGACGGTTCTGGTGATTGAGGAGGCGGTGGTGGAGTCGTAGTGGTAGTGGTGGTGGTAGTGGTAGTGGTTGTGGTGGTGGTTGTGGTGGTGGTAGAAGTTGAAGTGGTGCTTGTTGAAGATGCAGACGTAGAAGCAGGGGCATCAGTGCTGGAGGACAAAAATTGTAAACTTTCGGTAGGTTGCGAAAGGATCTCGGACAGAGCGCTGAATATCGACACGGTCACGGCGGACGGCACGTCCTGCACCCGATGGCTCGGTGTGTCAATGTCGATGTGGCTCTGGGTCAAACCGGACGAAACGGGAGCGATCTGTTTTTCGGTGCCTCCCGACCGCTTTGTCCCGCTGGCATTAGCCACCGTACGATCGAGTACGAGCGACGACAGCTTCCGTTGAGCCTCCTCGATCTGCAACTCATTTTCGATGTAACCTTCGGCGTCTTCCCTATCGTAGTACTGATCGGTGGATTCGATCGCGACTCTACTATCATCATCGTCGATATCGATTTCGTTAGCTAGTGCAGCGGTGGTGGAGTGGGAAGATAGGCTAGCGATGCGGCTTGGCAGTTTTGTGCTGGAGTTAGCGGGCTTTTGGATAGTTTGACCATCGGAGATAACCTTTACCTGTAATTGAGGGATTACATGTTTAGAGGTGAGCGCAACAGAGGGCAACCGTTGACAAACGATAGATGTCAGTATACCATAACCGAAGAAGAAGTCAGACAAAATGCATCCGTTACATTCGATGCAGTATTAGCTAGGCGGTTCGGGTCTATAGTGTTAGTCCAATATTGACTTGTGTGTTTGTGTGTGTGTGTGTGTGTGTGTGTGTGTGTGTTCGCTCATACGAAGTCTCGATCGTATGAGTAAGTGTGAGTTTATTACAAAGCATTGTAGATCGCGGAGTTGATCGTTCCTTCCTATCAGCTTGGAAGCTTTGATTTTGATCCTTGTTTTGTTGTTGCAAACCTTAGCGATATGTAGTCAAACAGCAGTATCAAAATTAGTATTGTGATAAATAATAATTGCTATGTTTTCTACTTGACATTCTTACCTGTAATGTTTTACTACATTTTTAATAATGCTTTCTCTTAACTCAATATTAGATTATAATGTTGTTTTACCCATTCCACCTTTATTTACGGATATACGAACATGCAACAAAAGGAACGAATTAATCAAATCTTACTTATCTTTCAATCACGTGTTAGTAACATCAATAATGTAATGTAATAGTAATGAATGAAGGAATGAATTGGTAATGAATTTATTTTTATGCAAAATATGCTGATGCGGACGAAATGTAGTACAACAGTGTGTGTTTTAAGTTGTACCAAAAATTACGCACTGTTATCTGGATGATCGTTAAAGGGTTAATCTGCTGGAAGAAAATTTCAAAAAATAAAATTAAATTAAACGCTACTACACGACTAACAGCAAGCTTGTGGCACAACACTAGGTGGTTTAAACTAGGTAGTGCTATTCAGTCCAAAGCATAACAGTGCAACATTATTCGAACAAACAAATAAACACTTTCCACATAATCAGCAAATAAAACAAGCAAGCAAGCACAGTTTAACTGCATTTGTAAAAAAAACGTGTGAAAAGAAGCAATAGTGAGATGTTAACATAAAAATTAAAAACTAAGTTATGAATAATCCGGAACACCGAAAATAAATTAGCCATTTACAACTAGTCGATGCCCGCTGCAATCCTACATTTGCACACGCATCTCACACACTGATAGCACCTGCTATAGCCGTACACCAAATTTACATATTCTTGAATTGTTTTTTTTATCTTACTACTGCTCATCAGTTTTTTTGTTTCTTTTACTGTAGTCTAACACCTACATCTTCTAAAAAATATACGAAAATAGATGCATTTTGATCTAGAATTGTCCGTAAACTCACAAAATCGTCGTATTCATGGTAAATTATTTGAAAACAGCTTATCAACAGTGAACTAAAATTGAAAATGAAGCGGTTTTTATCCAAAAAAAAAACATTAAACATATAAAGTTGATAAAAATACGATTTAACGAATACTGTTTGAGTTAATCTATTAATTTTAACAAGTGCAAGTAACACGTCGCTTGATTTTGCGCGTAAATACGATCTTTTTTGGCTCAAAAAAAGATGTTCCTAAAGTTTGGCCATGATTTATACTTTCAATCATTTGAAGTTGTCGTCAGTAGCATATCAGCATAAAAAACGGAATAGTAGGCAGTGATTTCAGTGTAAATATGGAAAAGGCATTTGTTTTTGAAGCGCTCTCGAATTGAGCAAATAATAAAAGAAGGTTTCTTTGCTTTATAGCTGCAAATTTGTGTTTATAAAATCAAGTTACTGGTCTTGGCAAGTACTGGATTGTTTGATATTTGGCCATTTGGTATGCAAGAAATGTGCGCCTATAGAAAACGGACAAAAAATGTTCATACATGTTTTCTTACAACTTTTTCGCTTAAAAACGTTAAAACATTGATAAAACAAAAACAGTGTTAAACAAAAGATGAACCAATTTTTAAGCAATTAACGGATTCCACCAACAATATAGGTGTGGCTATAGAAAGTGGTATCAGTGTATATCTAAGGCCGGATATGCGAACCATCTCTAATTAATCTAGGTTTTGTACTATGAATTTGCAAGCTTTTGGTGTAGACTATTGATGATTATTGGTAAATCAGAATATCGTTTCGATACGTCATCCGAAATTGGCACCCAGGCTCTTGCTATTAAGCTGCTTTTGTGCCAACACCCTGTTTGTGCTCCATTCAACTCCAATGACGATAAATCTAAACTGCCTAATGTAGCCCAACCTGGTAGAATGGTAGCGGATTGTATTTCTATAGCAGACAGTACCGATCCTTCTTGCCGAGTTCTAGCAGCGTTATCATCTGCAGTGTCACGTGTCCTAATCTGACTGCCTACAACAAATGGTAAATTAGTTAAATGATGAAACATGTAAGAGAAGGAATATAGATCGCAAGCAGTAATTCACCATTGTCGGAAGCGATGTGTTGTTGCTCTGCATGATTCCGAATCTTTGTACCATCACCATCGATAGCGACCTTGCCCCCATACGAAGAGTAGGAAATCCATCCAGAAGCATGATACGTGTAAGAGTAATGCATTACCATTAATGATTATTTTACAAACTTATATATGCGTAATTTCCTTTTTGCATTTTACAAAGCATTTGTTGAACATTAATACAGAATGTAAATCCAGCTAAAGACCGACCGCCATTATAAACAAATATTTAACCATTGCTGTAATGTCTGTATAGCGTGTGTTGCTGCCGTTGTTTGACTATGTATTGCTGTTGGCTTAATTAGCTAGCTGCTGATCATCGCACAGGTAGAATTTGAGGGAGCTCATTCATCGTATAAAAATTGTGATGTAACTTAAGTTAATGAATGTTTGGTAATCGCTCTATACCATTCAATACATACCGTCGAAAGTGTCGTAAAAGTAGGAATGGTTGGCGTATATACGGCGGCAGGTCGTTTATTTGAGCGAATAGATGAAAAAGCTGGGAGCCGTTTCAACTGTAAGGATGATAGAAGAATTCATATTGCATTATCTAAATTCGCATAATTGTGTTTATCAAAACAGGAAAACAATTATAAATTTTTGTACGCAAATTGTACTTTTTGTAGAGTCTAACTTACCCCGTTACTGGAGCTACTTTTACTGGAGACCGTAGGTCTTGTAGTAAGTGAAGGTTTACGTGCCCCATGCTTCGCCGGTGCCTTTGTATAGCTTTCGTTTGCTCTTGCAGAAGCAGTTGTGCTTTTGATAGCAGCACTCTTGGTAGATTTAGCCACGTTTTGCCGTCGTCGCAGATATTCCACCGGGTTAGTGTATAGGAGAGAGATTTGTTGAGGTCCCTCTTCAATTTCATCGACCACAGTTTGTGTTGCTTCACGAGAATTTCCTATGTCGTTTGCTCGATCGTCCGCCGGCTGCCTTGTGCTAGATCTTAACGCATTCCTTTCAACCGACGGTGGCTTACGTTGTGGCAAAGATCCCGCCCGCGGTGCAGGTGAAAATGGTTTCCGCGTTGTGGTTGTCGCCTCTGTGGTAGTTGAGGTAAGATAGCTCAATGTGTTCTGTTTTCTCGTGTACGTTCGAACCGGCCTCGGCGTGATCAACTGTACAGTTGTCGTTGGTCCTGGAGTGGTGGTGCTTAACACCCGAACATTGCCACGGCGCTGTACCCGTTCGGGTGGATTTGTAACCCGCTTCCTAGCTTCGATCACCGGTCGGACATTCGAGTTAGAGGATTTTGCCTCCTCAACTTCTTCCGAAGCATTCGCAGCAACGCTAAATCTCTCCCGCGATGACTGCTCATTCCGTTCGCTGTACCGTGCTCGCACAGTAAGCTGCCGTACCGACAAAAGCTGCTCGGCGGACGTTTCGGACGAGCTGCTTTTCTTAGTGGAACGCAACGTTTGCAGCACGGTCTCGGAGGATGTATTGTTGGATTCGGAAAACTGCGAGCTTCTATGCGTCTGTTCTCTGTGGTTCGGTGGTACGGTCGTGGTGGTACGTTGTTGAAATTTGTTTTCTCTTATGACGGGTTCTCTCGGTTGTTGCACGCGTCGAGCACCATCTTGATTAGATTTGTTAACAGTGACAGAGGGTTCCGTGGGCGATGCTTTCGGCGTGCCGGGGACGGTTGTGGATTGGATTTTCCTACGCTCGGTCAGAGAAGCGGGCACACTTTTCTTGGTAGTGATTTCCAAATTTTTCACGTACACTGTCTTCAATTTATCATCATTAAGCTGCGCTTTCAATAGCTTCTTAAACGGTTCTGGATAGTTTTCCTCCGACGAACCTTCATCGCGCTTGTTCGCTGCAACCAGGGTCGACCCTTTTGCTTCTCCACGAGAGATTAAACGCTGGGACGCTCCTCTTAATTCGTCCCGCACTTCGTTCGAAAGGTTCGGACTTAAAGTGGTTGATGGGATGACTTGTTTTGCTCTCCGTTCGCTTACAACGTCGGTGGTTGCAGTTGTGGATTGTTGTTCTTGTTCAAAATTTCTGCCCTTCGCACGACGTCTGTACGAGGGAGAATTTTCTTTTTTTGCTGGCTCCAACGCATTTGATACAATTTGCTGTTTGTCACTATCAATACGTCTTTCAATGGAGCTCGGTGCAATAGTTTCCGACCGCAACGAGGCCGCATTGTTTTGCTTCACGCGCCGATTCGGTCCAGACGCACGGCTAGGTAATCCTGGTACAGCCACACTCTCGACACTGGCCGTGGATGCTGTTGATTCTTCTCTAAAACCACGTCTTCTTTCTTTACCGGTAGCTTTGGTGAAAGATTCCACCGGTGGGGACGCTGCTGTTGATGTTGTGCGCCTTCGAACCGCACGTGTCCTTGAGACTGGCACGGGTTCTTCATTGGATGTTGCTGATAATTCATGGCCATTTGCTGACTCAACACTCTGGACTCCCGATGTAAATCTAACGTTTCCCCGGTATGCCTTTTATGAAATGAAACAAAAAAAAGGAAAAAAATGTAACATGAATGCTGGGCATTGATGATTTGAATGTGATTTTGCATATGACATTGGGGCAACACTAAGAGTTGTGTGTATCGATGTCGATTCATTTTCAATCACCATTAATTTTTGCATCTTTTACTACTTCGATGGGCTTCAACCGCCGCCACATTTCTCTTCGCTGCACATCCATCAGGTTTATCTCGCCCACAAACATAGCCCTTCATTGGCATTGAAAAGGAAAGTTTCCATTCATTGTACCTACTGTACGCAAACCTGGAAAGAGGGTTGGATGAAAAATGTTCCGATTGCGGAGTGATATAAAGCAGCAGCAGGAAGCATGTTTGGTGTAGCCTCTGCCACGTTGCTTTTTCTGCCTAACCACCAAGCGGCACATGCACATCGACACGTGCTGCTCGGTTTTGCAATCGTCTTGCATCGCTGCACCTGCATAACCGAATAGACGGCTAAACCGAGCGAACGGACAATCGTACGATTGAATGACCGAACTATGCAAACGAACCGGGCTTGCAATAACCGGGCACAGTGCATTCACTGCGTTGCTGCTGCCTGCTTGCTTGTGCATTTATCTTACCAGTAATAGTGCACTGTCTTCCGCACTTTTACCTCAAAACCTGCACATGTTGGCCACGTGTCGTATTCGGAGGCGTCGTAAGTATTACCGCTTGCACTTTCATACGAATGTGCGCACATTGCCCTTGCGGTAGGATAAGGAATGCGCTGGGCCGTACAGAAATCAGTGCACAAAAAAACTCATTTATTTGCTGTTTCAGTTATACTATTTGTGTGGTAAGTGTTTTAGTAACATGGTAATACTTAAATGCTTTTTAGATATGTAAAAGTAAAACGGAGAAATTTTCACTCTCAGCTACTTTTAAATTCAGTTAAAAATTATATAAATTATTGTGTTTCGTCAGAGATTTCGATAATTAAGTATAGTATAGTATGAGAAAAGATGGCGATCATACTGTACATCCACTACAGACAGGAATAGGCTCAACAATCGGCCAAACAAACTTCCGGCTACTCAACAGTATTATATGACACAACACCTGGACCTCAAGCTGTCAGAGTCCTCCTATTCATACTCCAATTTTATCGAGGGTTTAAGATTGCGGCAATAACAGTTTGTTGTAACACTGCAACTAGTTAGGGTATGGTCAAAAGGAGTTGCTGGCCGAATGTTGCTGGCGAAATGTATGGAATTTGACAGCTTGAAAAGTTGCCAGCCACATTGTTGCTGGCCAGATTCAATCCAGTTTGGTTATGGTCAAATGGAGTTGCTGGCCACTTGGTTGCTCGGCAACTTTCGGCATGGCTGGTCAATGGAAGTGGTTGGCAACATGGATAACTTTGACATCCACCAAACGTCAAACGTGTGTTTGTTTTTGTTTTGATACAACCATATCAAAACTTAGATGATTTTGTGTGGCTGTTCTGCTTAAACTTGTTTATAGATCTTTTACTTAAACTATGAATAATTATAAATTGCAATGTCCAGAACTACTCGAGTTATCGATATCGATTTTGGAGTGGAGAATTCCATCGCATTTTCCCGGAGCTTTTTCCCGAAGCTTTTTCCCGGAGCGGCAGGAACGTCATCTAACGACCAAGGTGAATATAGGAATGTTGCTGGCAAAAATACAAACTGGATTGAATCTGGCCAGCAACAATGTGGCTGGCAACTTTTCAAGCTGTCAAACTCCATACATTTCGCCAGCAACATTCGGCCAGCCACTCCATTTGACCATACCCTTTGTATTTTTGCCAGCAACATTCTTATATTCACCTTGGTCGTTAGATGACGTTCCTGCCGCTCCGGGAAAAAGCTTCGGGAAAAAGCTCCGGGAAAAGGCGATGGAATTCTCCACTCCAAAATCGATATCGATGACTCGAGTAGTTCTGGACATTGCAATTTATAATTATTCATAGTTTAAGTAAAAGATCTATAAACAAGTTTAAGCAGAACAGCCACACAAAATCATCTAAGTTTTGATATGGTTGTATCAAAACAAAAACAAACACACGTTTGACGTTTGGTGGATGTCAAAGTTATCCATGTTGCCAGCCACTTCCATTGACCAGCCATGCCGAAAGTTGCCGAGCAACCAAGTGGCCAGCAACTCCATTTGACCATAACCTTACTATCAACCTATTCTCTCACTTTTAATAACAACCTGATTTAAGCAATGATTTTGTGACACCCTCGATGCTCAAAAACAGCACCATAGCAACGAGAAACACACATCCAGGATGTTGCGGTTGGTTTCGGATTTCGATGGTTTAATTTCAATTTCACTTCAACCAACAATTTCCAACAACAGCTCTTTCCAACCCAAAACTCTAAACGACATCCCATCCCCATTCACCCATTGCTCTAGCCTCCGTAGACAGACAAAGATTGCCTTTTGCCAATACAGCATCATCCCGGGCACTGTACTGCAGCAGTACAATCACCGACGACGCATCGTCCGAGTGCGCTCATCTTTCTTCAAGTGCCCTTCAAAGCGGAGCGGAATTTAGCACCAGGCCCCGGTAATACCCTATGGTCATCCTATCTCTCTCCCTTGATGGTTTGATGGTCCCGGGTATGAAAATGCTAATTGGAAAGCATAATCTGCTTCTTTGCCAGCGCCTCGTCATGTACCGCCACCGTGACCGACGTTAGTTCCACGATGCTTCGGTTGGTTTTATGGTTAGTTTGCAAGGAGCAGCACGTTGCTTACTAGCGGCTCGATTGCATTGTACATACATGTAGCTCGGGTTTAAGCATACCATGCGAGAGGTCCACAGAGCACATCACATCTGCTGCTAAACATGGGTTTTTAAAGGAAAACAATCATGGCTTCCTACTCATTAGTGGTCTATCCGCAAAGCCAGGGACTGCAAGAGACCGACCGAATGAAGACAGAAAAAAATGCTTCAATACAGCAAAGTACAAATAATAGATTATGATCCTTCCTTAGCCCATCTATTGGTCGTTCTGTGCTTGGATATTAATATCTTATCTATTTTAACTACAGCAAACAATGACGGAACGCCACCACCGTCTGGTATATTATTGTGGTCGTTTTGAACATTCTGTTCAGTGAAGATTATATGAGTGGTTTGAAAATAATTGTTTTGCCACACAAACCGAACGAAATGAGATCAAAAGAAGTATCCAATTCTCGTAGCATCGACTCACAGTTGTGTAAAGTGTATTGTATACGAATACACTACTTACATACATTAACATACAGAATCAGGAATCCGGAGATTCCTTAAATCCTAAAATTGCTCATGATTAACCTGGACATGATCATGATTATTTTATTATTTATCTCTTTATATAAGGCTTGGATCATTTAGATATGTTGATTAAAAAGTATAAGGAAACTCAGACGACTGTGCGTAAGGTGCAAACTAAGCGACGAAGTAGAACCGTTAATCGTCAACTGCGATTGACAGTGATTCGAAAAATCAAGGCCAATCCTAACATCTCGGATTATGAATTGACCAAAAATCTCAACTATGATCACTCTACTGTTCGACGAATTCGACTTTGAGAAGGATTTATGTGATTCTAAGCAAGTAAACATCCCGATCAAAACCTCAAACAACAAACCGGGCATGGCTGCATTTTGATGGACGATGAAACCTACGTGAAAGCCGACTTTAAACAAATTCCGGGTGTTAAATTTTATAAGTGCCTAAGTAATTCAAATTTGTTTTCGATGAAAATTTCACAAAAACTTTATGATTTGGCAAGAAATTTGCTCATGCGTCAAAAAGGCGCCCGGTTTTATGATAACTAGGAACATGATTTCTGATTTGTACAAGAAGAAGTGTCTTAAGAAACGCATTTTAGCTTTTTTAATGTCGAATGACCAGTCATGTTTTGGCCAGATCTAGCCAGTAGCCATTACAGTAAGGACGTGTTACAATGGTACAAAACTTACAGTGTAAAATATGTATCAAAACTACTGAATCCACCAAATTGCCCCCAGTTCCGTTCAATAAAGAGCTATTGGGCAATCATGAAACGGAAATTGAAGAAAAAAGGAGCGGTAACTAAGGACATTGGACGAATGAATAATTGCTTTATTTTATCGATGTAATAGTTTGTGTTTCTAATAACATATAAAAAAAAAAACATCAAATTCAAGCTATCAAATTCCTTGGATACGGCATACAAACCTGCAATACAACAACCATTTTTCATAGTCGCCACACAACATTTCTCCTGCAAAGGCCTTTTTCTGGTAAAAAAAAACTCGCGGATCAATTGTACCGGAAATTATTATTATTGTGTTAATAACACTATGTATAAACTCTATATAAAAATAATAAAGTGACAAGAATTTATCAGTATATTGTACAAAAAAATAATGTCTATTTTCAACCAACCTTCTGAATCTTTAACCATAGATCTTTAACCATAGATAGAAATCAGTCTACAGTACTGGGTTTCTAAGGTATGGAGGGTTGTAAAGGTTCAGGAAAGTAGAGTGTGCAATGGAATAATCTGAGTCTTGTAACGACTTTTGAAAATTCAAAATAATGATTTAAGATATTGGATTTTAGAATTCCTGCAAAGTGAAACATACCATTCGAATTTCGAAATGAATTTATATTGACTATTATCATTCTAGATTTGGTTGACGTTTATTAAAAAAAACCTAAACATATGACAATGGCTACCCTCCATTATCTAATATTTCAATGTATGACATCATAATAATCGTTTAAGGTTGAATTTTTTATCCGTTTTGTATCGTATTACTAAGTGTCCGTGTCGACCATTTAGCAAGCGATTTGCAGTTCTTTTTTCATAAAAGGTGTATACAGAAATCAGTGAAGCAAGAATCATGTACATCTAGCGTTAGTCGAACAACCGAATATCCGGGTAATTTTAATTTTTTTTTTTTTGCAAACTGAAATAACTTTTAGTATCTTTAGAATTTTTAATCCTCTACAATATTGCATAAAGGAGATGTTTAATAAAAAATAAGATTTTTGTTTTCTTCGATATTCTTTTAATACCCCTTATGGGTACGACCAGGATACCTGGGTATATTTTGTATGGAGTATGGAACATTTCCATTTTAAAACTTTAAAAACTTGTTTTCTAGTCGTAATTTCAGCATGAAATTGAAAAGCAAGCACATATAATATCATATTATCTCATCGAATTGTTTGTAGAATAGTTTTTATTAAACTAGTTAAGCAATACAATGGGAAAGAATAATAATATATAAGTTATGATGGTACGCTCACATGCGTACTTAGTGCCGTTTTATTTTACACAGGTTTTTTTTTATACACGTCTATTCGTGTCAACGATCGAAAGAAGAGAGCGATCGCTTGATCGGTTTCAATGACAAACGGATCTGGTCGTTGACAGAATTGCCGAGTGAAAATAATAAGCCTATTCTTCTAAACGTGTTATATCATTACATCCACATTGTTATAACAGTTTATAACTTATACACTTGCTTTCCAAACTTCATAATGATACTATGACTAAAGAAAAAGTTATTTAAGTTTTAAAATGGAAATTTTTCATTCCCCATACAAAATGTACGGGATTTACCTGAGTATACCATTCGTAGAGATGAAGGTGTAAATTTGGTCATTGACACAACGGATAACGATTATTGCTAATGGTAAAGCGTGCATGAAATACCTGGAATTGCATTTTACGCACTCTGTCAACAGGCATTGCAAAACACCCTATAGACAAATCATTATACAGGTACAATTGCGCTACAACATGCTTACATGCTGCTCCTAATGTTGCTGCTATAATTCTCATTTTTGGGACCGTTTTTTTTGGGTTGGCGAAATTTTTACCGCTGCCTCTAACTGTGTATTGCTGTTGTAAAGAGATTAGAGTGAAAAAGGTACCTCACTTAACGCGGAAGCACTGCCTTCGGCATGCAACAGCAGCAGCAGCAGCAGCTACAGCAACCATTAATTCTCCATTTTTCCCTGTTCGTCACAGTTTCACCCTATTAATACCGCGTAACCGTTAGGCCCAGGTATCGCCCCTGCGACCAGTCAGGCGAAAGGGTATACTTTACTAGTAATAATATGGCTCAAGCACATCGAAGGGTAGAGAGAATCTAAGGTTGCAAATGCAAGGTGTAATGGATTTCCTCACACACTGCGGGGATTTACCTGTTTGTGGACATTTGGTCCGTCCGTAGATCATGCTTTCTGTCGATGATCGGTGCTGCTAAAACGGTGTATAAATGTTTTGCTTCGGTTGCGATAGTAACTCCACAAAACTATTGTAAGCTTTGAAAAGCTCACATCCGCATATGATGCCTCTTTATCGTAGGCGTGTGTCACTGAGTGATTTATTTCTCACTAAGGAATGACGGGAATAGAGCATATTTCATTCTATATTTTCCACACTCTTTGCAACACACACTTCAAACACTGGGCCACGATGTATCTACGATGAAGAATTTCTAAACGGACACCTTTCTCTCTTTTGACGACTTGGAACCCGCCGAGCTTTGATTAATTGCATTTCCTCACAGTCTGTGCATTGTGTAAACGTAAGGAAAAGCCCGCTTGGAAAAGCAACCTGCGCCGATACTAGTAGTGAAACGCCGAAATTTTCTACCTTCCCAAATAGGCCGCAACTGGCGAAACATTTCGTCACACCAATCCGCCACTCTGTCCGTCCGTCTTGCTATATTACATCGTCAGAGTCGATTAGTTTGGCCGGTGTAGTGGTGTGGTGGTTTGCTTTTTTTTCCCTTTTTTTTTTGTTTTGTTTTGTTTTCTTCTCTATTTTCGGGCATTGCATAAAAGAAGAAAGTCCCGGGTATCTTTTCACGGCCATCAATCGTCACAGCGTAAATGGCGTAAAGAAGAGAAGAGAGAGAGAAAAACCATCGGTGTACAAAGCGAATTGTTTGGGCAACACCACACCACCGGGCCACGGTTTCGCTATGCCAACGCTGCGTGTGAATATGCGCACCTCGGCGGGTGCCATCCGAGGCTGGAAAATATCTTTTACAAACTAACAAAAGTTCGGCGCAAACAAGTAAGTAGTGCAGGCGCCGCCACGTGTTTGGATGCGTCGAGGTGCTTTGGTAGAGCCGGAAATTAAGCCGGTTGAAGCCGGCCATTATTTGCTTTGCCTATCGAGCGAATTAATTTAATGTTATCTTTTAAAACGGTTAAGAGTTTGTGTGCTGCAACGGTAACAAAAGTACCAATATCGCTGTACCGTGCAGGGAAGCGAAAGTTTGGTCTGGGTTGATTGGAACAATCGTGGACGAAATGATAATGAGGCTGCATTGCCTTTTAATGTGTCTCGTTAGGTTAGAAAACAAGATAGTTGAGCGATCCTTCTTGCTCGCTCCTTTTTTGTGTGTGTGTCTCTCTCTTTTTCTCTATCGTTCATAACGCATTTGATGGATTGTATTCCTGAGCAGTTGTCACTACAAACATAGATGTGACTATTTATGGTAATTGCCGTGGATTACCTATTTCTAGACAAGCCTATTTTCTAAGCATAATTATTTATTTGGGAAAACCGTTTATTCCTCTTTTTTTAGCTTTTAATTTGTCGAGAGGTCTCTCGGTCAGCCAATCGAGAGGTTTCGGTGTACTGTTCAAATAGCCAAATAATCTTAAGGAGCTAATTTCAGCACGCTAAAGATCGCTGATTGGCAGTAGATAAACAGCATCAAAGTTCGTCGTTTTTTAACCGATTCTTAAGCAGCTTACGAAAGAGTTTTGTTTGTTGTGTGAGGGTGTTTTACAGTTCGCATGTTTTATTGAAGTTTCTATATATTGAGAGTTGAACTCGGATCTTCCTGCCTACAGATTGCTACCTTTATTAATATAACGCGCTATCAAGACATCAAGACTTCAGCGAGACTGTTATGATTTTGTTGATAATTTTCCAAAAAAAAAAAAAAGAAACTTTCTTTGAAGGGACGTACAACGATGAACATTTTGCACATGCATCCACAAAATGTACCGCAAAAAACCTGTGGTGCAAGAAGTTCTCAGTAGTAAAACAATAAGTCTAACGCAAAGGTGAAACTCAACCATCGGATGAAAAGAACAACAAAACGTCATTGTCAACTAAATCTATAACAGAAATTTTTCACTCCAACCGGAGTATCCTGTCCTCTTAACAATGGCATATATTTCCAAGATAATGTACAAGTGCAAGTAGAAACAATCAAAGACATCCAAGATTTCGTTGTTCAAAAATAAAACAAATTTAAAAAATAGCGAAAACTAGCTTAAGAAAAAAGACGTATAAGTCGTATGGTCGTATATGTCCCTGAGCTGAACTCAAATTTAGGTTAACATTTGTGAAAAATTCTGTTTGATATTTTATTGCAGCTATTTATTGCATAAAAGCTTTAAAGCTGCATTAGCAAAACTTTACGGGAGTCATTTTTCTCTCTTTAATAGGCATAACAAAATGTGCGCCAAGTGCCATGTGCTTCTTAAGAAGCTTCATAGTTCCAGAGCGGGTTATGCATCGTATGTAAACAAGCCTTATAGTTCCATTGAGTTCCTGGTGAAAGTCTAACACCTTTATTGTCCCATCAAATTCTATGCCATCAACTCTGGTTTGATTTTTTTCTTAAGCAACCCTCAAGCAGCCAGTACGTTTTGTTTGTTTCTGGCTATTTGAGGTGTCAAGGTCCAGATGAAAGATTCGATATAGGGTCCTGGTCAATTTCCCGCATCACGAATCCGAACAACGAACAAGGATTAAGCCGTGCAACGTTGATCCTACGGTGGTACAACATCCAGCATCGAACAAACTTAAAATTATGCAGGATTTGTTCAATTTTAGGAGGGAAACGAAATGATAGAAACGTATTCAGAACGAGAGGACATTTAACACAAAGTTTTAATGCAAAATTGATCCCTCATATCTTGCATTTGGCCACGAATTATTCCCTTCGATCCTGATTAGATTTAAACCGATTAATTACACGTAGTCTTAAAAAGTGACATCATGTGATTTTGGAAAAAGCTTTAAATCCACAAAACAAAAATTGTAATTTAATTTTTTTGTTGTGTCCTGTAAAAATATTGTGGATACGGCATGTTGTGCGCTTTTTGCGTCCCGCCATTGTGGTGTAAAGTTAGCGAATGTGGCCCACGGGACTAGACTTTGCCGATCATCATAACACGCAAGTACGGATAAAAGTAATGTACCTATATTTTATGCAACCGCTAGTTGCGCTACCATTGCAACTGTCGCGTTGGATGAAAATGAAAGTACTGAAGTAATCAACAAATCCAGTGCAACACCGGCACACACAAGCACACACACACACACACTCAGAGCAACCGATCAAAACTGGTTCCGCAACTATTACATTCGCTGCTGTATATGATGGAAGTAAAAAGCCGACAAAAAACTTCGTTCGTAGAAGGAAAAAAAACGAGTGACTGATTGCAATACTCGATTAACAGCTCTACACACTAGAGCTTACTCACTGACCAAAATCCAGCAAACGAAAAAACGAACATCAGAATAACTCCATCCACTTCTGGTATGCTCTTCGGTGCATGGGAACCCAGTTGGTTTTTTTGGGTTTGGTTTGGTTTGGTTTGGTTTGGCTCTCTATGCGTCGTGTGCAAATGTGAACGAGTCACACATTCGGGCAGTGCAGTGTCATTTTGCATGTTTTTAGTCATAGGCTGCGAAAAATCAACCAACCGAAACTGAAATCAGACGGCAGCTACAAACAAAAAGCAAAACTGCACACCACAAACAATGCGACAAAGAAGGGAAGAAAAAAAAAAGGAAGCGTCATCCGGTAGCCCGGACCCGAAATCTCTTTAGAAAATTATAACTGCAACGGCGCCGCCGGAGAACGGAGATCCAGAACAAAGCGTAAAACATTGCGGGTTACGCGCGTTCGCTAAGCCTGGATCATGTTTATTATTACTGACAGTTTGTCCCCGAGGAACTCCACGCTTCTTCTGGCACAGTCGAATGCCAATCGCCACTGCGACAAACAACACCTAGCGCAAACGTGCAACAGATTCCAAGAAATCATCACACACGGCCACAATGTGATCGCCATTTGTGTTGTACATTTAATGTACGTTTCTTTTTTTACCAAAACCAAACACTACTCACAACTTAAGTGTTGTTTGTGAAGCATTAATAAAGAGCCCATAAAACTGATTTGTTTTTTTTTTTGTTAGTGAAGCTGCACAAACCCCGAAAGAGGACAGAAGGAGCTACAGTAGTTATTTTTAAAACGTGTAACAACGGCCTCTACTTTTGTCCACAAAGCTTTACAGTGCAACTGCTGCAGCTTTGCACCCTTTCCAATATGTAATCCAAGTTTCTGTGAAACTCCATGTGTTTTTTTTGCCTTTCCTTTGCCGGTCCGCCATGCCGGGACTGGCTCTATGGCAAAGTTCGAAGGACGTTTCGCAGACCTTCCCCACAGCATCCCAAGCCGGGCAGTGTTTGTGCTCTGGTTTCAGTTGGTTTGTTGACCCTACCGTTTTTCCTTGTGCACCGGGGAGACCGGGGCAAGGCCCAGCATGATTTTTTACACACAGCAGTGTTTGTGCTCTGGTTTCAGTTGGTTTGTTGACCCTACCGTTTTTCCTTGTGCACCGGGGAGACCGGGGCAAGGCCCAGCATGATTTTTTACACACACACACACACACACACATACACACCGCGCTCCACACCCTCTAGTCCGGACGACGTTGATGTACGACCATTTAGCGGTATTCCATCCACCAACATAAACCAGTTTATCAGTTCAACTCTGTTACATAAGCTCGAGCACTGCGGTAAAACCAGGCTTAAGAGACGCAGAAGGACGAAGAAAGGAACAACACCAGCAACAGCAACAACAACAAAAAAACGCGTCGGAAAAGTCGTACCAGTATCCGAATAGCCAGCCAGCCACGGCCCCAACGTATTGACCAACCAGCTGCATTAATTGAGGGCAACACTGGGCCGGGATGTATACGCGTGTGTGTGTGTGTGTGTGTTGCTTCCTTGTACAGTTTGCAGTTGGCGGTGTACCGGTGAAGGACGCGCAAGACGATTGCGGCCATGGAGTGGCCTATAGGGCATGGGCATGGTCCACTTTTATTTAGTTTTATTTCCGTCCATTAATTTTCGCACTTTTTCCTGTGCGAACGGGGACGACGCTTTAGCAAAACCAGTACTTGCGTGCCGGTAACCTTCCCAGTCGCAGCACCCAGTTGCTCTGTCTCGTGCTGCTCTTAAACTGAACCGTGATAACCGAAATGTGGCCCACATCTTGATGTACTAATGGTGTGCTGCAATGTGAATGATGTTTTGTTATACATAAAATAATATGTATATTTTCTTCTTTTTTTTTTGTTTTGTTTTTGTTACCATCCTCTTAATTGGTGTTGAAATAGAATAAACGCAAAAACCGAAAGGAAAAACGTTTGCCGCGCCGCTCTGCGCTGCTGTCCTCGATAACGTAAAGCACAATCGAGAGTGAATGTTACGCGGCGTCGTGCGCGCGCTCTTGTCTTGTTTTCTCCGCGCCTGGCACAATTAGGACTGCGTCGAAAAGCGGATTATCCCATATTATAAATTAACAAATAAATCCTCATTGCAAACCATCCCCAGCTACCATGGCCCGGCACCGGTGGATGATGGCTAAGCTTGCAATGAAATTTGAAATTATCCACTTTTGGGTGAAAAATTGCTGCGCCAACATTTCCGTCATTTTTATTCATTCTTGTGTTCATATGTTGCCGAATTTAGGTCAGAGTTGTGTAATTTTTTCATAATAAATGTTCTATACTACATTACCTTTCTTTAAAGTAAGTATTTAAGGTATAAGGTTTAAATTACTTAAGCTTTTTGGTACAACTTGGTTGGAAACCGACCGATACAATAAAATTACAGGGTTTATCGTCAGTCAGTTATGTTTATTTCCATTTCGGTAGTGTATTTCTATTCCTTCCTTAAGTATTTTCCTTCCTTCTATATGATTTTTGACGCTTGACAATCCCGCAATCACGTAGAACACAATGAACGGCTATGCTTTGCGTATGAAATGTATTAGAACTACGAAAGTGTTTGAAAATGCAATATTACTGCCGGTGCTTTATTGAAAATATATAATTGTTTCACAAAAGAAGAACATTTACATTTAGTTCAGATGTACGATTTGACATTTGTCTCCAAAACGGTATAGATGAATGGAATGGAAATAATTTTCAAGACTGAAGAAATTGGCCGTTCAAATCGTGAAGTGACTAGATAAACCCTACAATAACAAGACAACATAAATATCATCTCAAGAGAAGCTAATTCTTTCGCACGCACCATCTCTGGACCCAACGCTAACGCTACATACAAGCGTTTAATAGACGAGTGCCTCCCCCAATGCTAAGGTGTATTCTACGGGTTTTAATACACCATTTTAAAAAAACCACTCATTATAAACGATTGCTTATAGGTTAATGCGACCGGTTTTCGGTCTGGATGATATTTTCGTCCATTCGTGTTTGCAAATGTCAACAGGATATAAACAACCCATGAGTCAAAATAATCCTCAATTTTGTCTGCCACACTTTTGCAAAAGTTATGTAACATTTTAAACCCCCTGCGCGAGATACACACTTGAAGCTATTAAGAACGCTACGCTAGCCTTTTCGTGATTTCAATAAGGAAATCGTCTCTGACCTTGGCATTCTACTGGGCAACTGGTTTTCGCGTTCCTTGAGCAATACCTGCTTAAATGAAAGTGCACCACAATCCAGAACGTAAATATCATCTAGATCTAGATCTTCGACGTGTGCAGAATCTCAAGGATGTGAGGAAAATCCAGTTTTATACTGACACACACACACACACATACATAGGAAGCAATTTGCATAATACTATGTGTTCAAATTTGAGTCAGTTGCTTCAATGCAAGCTAGACAATTTGCATGGTGATGCAGCTTCGTACGATACACGATGGCACAACTTTAACACATTTGAGTTTCATCATTAGGAAGCTGAGTGCCCAAGAGAGCACACATTAGCATAAGAGACACTTAAGTCAAGAAGGGCTCTTTGGTGACTACGGTACAAGAGCAAAACACCCGTATTGGCCGGTGCCAGCAACACCACAGTCAATGGAATCAATTATTCGAAAAATAAGATCACATTTCTTAAACTGAAGTAGCTGGCACTTTCGATCGGTCCATGATATCTCCTCCATGATTAACGATCTCCGGTCACAGCGAATGGCGTACGTAGGGGATATATACCTGCTGAA
>KZ062537.1:22319-58222 GCA_002091835.1 Anopheles maculatus | reverse complement strand
GAGACACGGATGGTGGGTAACACAACTAACTCCCTTGGTAGACAATATGCAGGTGCTGCATATAGGGAGGCTCTAGGTGCATAAGAAAGACAGCGACCCAGCAACAACCACCTCCCTTAATTCAATTGTTTAAACTCGTTCAATCAATCGTGCCGGTGCGCCGCTGTGGTTGGTGACTTTACGATTCGTCTGATTCCGATGGTTGTTGTGTTTAATGGCATCATTTACATCGTCACCATTAGCATAAGCGCAGGTAAATTCGCATCACAAAAAGGCTTTAGGCTGGATGGATTGGCATTGTTAGCAAGCCAACGCCTTACCTTCTTTCTACACACACTTACACCCTCCTAACGACAGGAAATGCACCAATTATGTGTGTTTTTTTTCGGTGTGTGGAATGACTGATTATCGTGTAATGTAAAAAGGGTGCCCAAAGTATTCCGATTTTTCTTCCAACGTCGCTTCAGCCGCTTCAACGATACGATGTTTATACGACCGGGGGGTTAACGATGATCGATCGCCAATAGTTGTTAAAAGCTCGGTGTAAAACACAACGCGTCAATGACCGCGTGAAAGGTGTCACGAATGATTGATGATGATCCGGCGCTACCGTTGGATAAAAATCAAATCAGCTTTTCATTATTAGCAAAAAAAAACCTCCAAACAAAGGGCAGGTCTGCAAAGTATAAATTCAAATCAAATATTTCCTATCGCACTTTGACATTAGCGTTATCACATATTTATTGCTGTGTGTTCGTTTATTTGTGTTCTACACGTCTCCTCCGTTCCAGGCGCATGTTCCCCTCGACCAGCATTTGCAACAATTATGTTGCTGTTGGCCAGACACTTACTAAACCATTTATGCATTGCATTGCGCTAAGGATCGCACGCAATAAAGGCTGGCACGCCAAATAATTATTGCACAACACCGACACCGTGCCAATGGTGTACCCGGGGCACTTTCCTTCCCTTTTCATAACACTTTTACCTTTTTCTTTTACACACACACACACATTGCGAATCGCTTTTACTTTCCCCGTACCGGTATGGATGGCCGTATCCATTTTCCTAGCAGCCAGTATGCCGGGTGTAGCCCGACTGGCGGTAAAGAAAAATACTTCCCGTTTCGTTTCATTACGCGCCAGCTTCCTGAAGGATGTGGAGCATGCATCCGTGCAAACACGGCACACACATGCATACTTACGAAACAGCACCCTTATCGTCGGTTTTCTTTCGCTACATCATCTACTTGCAGTTACCGGCCTAGCCTTATGTAAACTGTCAATGCAGGCAAATTGATTTCTTTTCGTACAATGCGCGCGCTCTGCGTAGATAACAATGTAATGGAGAAGCACTAGCTGAAAAACCACTGTCTTAGTTATAGTTGGTAACTGGAACAAAACACGATTTCTCAATGCCAGTGGATACGTACGTCAGGCCGCTGCAGTGTGGAAGAATAGTAAAAGATTTCTTCCATAAGAAAATCGTTTGGCTTTTAATCGGTGGCGGTTGTGGTTTCGATCGACCGCAATCGTAATAATTTATCTGTTCATACTACGCTGCACCATACAAAGTAAACCATTGTTTATTTTTATTAGAAACAGGGTATTCAAGACAGTAGCCCGATGTTGTTGCCATGACGATTATTTGACACGTTAGGATCGGTATCAAAAAAACCATCTGAACTGGATCCCGCATACGCATACGATAGTGGTTTATCAAGGCGTAACAGGTAAGGTCCCTAAGAAGACTAAGGTCGATGAGCGGAGAGGCCCTTTAGACGGCGGTGAAACACCTTAGGCAACGATGGCTTCATGAAGAACTAGTTCCCAAGCGGCCGCTCACTTTGCTCATGGTTAGCCTGATTCCGATGGTTGTTGTGTTTAATGGCATCATTTACATCGTCACCATTAGCATAAGCGCAGGTAAATTCGCATTACAAAAAAGCTTTAGGCTGGATGGATTGGCTTTGTTAGCAAGCCAACGCCTTACCTTCTTTCTACACACACTTACACCCTCCTAACGACAGGAAATGCACCAATTATGTGTGTTTTTTTTTTCGGCTTGTGGAATGACTGATTATCGTGTAATGTAAAAAGGGTGCCCAAAGTATTCCGATTTTTCATCCAACGCCGCTTCAGCCGCTTCAACGATACGATGTTTATACGACCGGGGGGTTAACGATGATCGATCGCCAATAGTTGTTAAAAGCTCGGTGTAAAACACAACGCGTCAATGACCGCGTGAAAGGTGTCACGAATGATTGATGATGATCCGGCGCTACCGTTGGATAAAAATCAAATCAGCTTTTCATTATTAGCAAAAAAAAACCTCCAAACAAAGGGCAGGTCTGCAAAGTATAAATTCAAATCAAATATTTCCTATCACACTTTGACATTAGCGTTATCACATATTTATTGCTGTGTGTTCGTTTATTTGTGTTCTACACGTCTCCTTCGTTCCAGGCGCATGTTTCACCTTAGGCAACGATGGCTTCATGAAGAACTAGTTCCCAAGCGGCCGCTCACTTTGCTCATGGTTAGCACTGAACATTCAGCTACGCGGGTAAACTATGCCAAGAAAGACAGATAACCACAGGCTAAACCCTCTCAAGGATGTTGTGGCAAGTAGAAGAAAAAAAAATTATACTCATTTTTCATAAACATTATTTTAACCTTTTAAGTGGTATGCTTTACAATATTTCTACTTTTCAGTATGTCACTGTATTTCTATAGATTTTAAAGCCGCATGCGATAGCTATTCGACGCATTGAGCTCTATTGGAATTTCGGCCAAGCTTACCAGGCTTTTAAAAATGACAATGACCATGTGAAGGAATACCCTCAGAGCAATATCTTCCATCTTGTATAAGTCAGTTCAGAGCTTGGCATACGCCAATGGCACACACACACACACACACATAATTGGTTTGAGACTTTCTTATGTAGCAGCAGGCGTCACTAAATCTTGGGTTTAAGATCAACGAGGCAAAAACCTAAATGATGGTTGTCCCACTAGCGGACCTGTTAACAAATACTGATTTACGCAGTACAGATGAGACCTTTGAAGCCGTCCAGAACTTCTCCAACCTATGGTCAACAGATAGTTGGCTGCTAACAAGTCATACTACATCCCGAGGAAACTTTCTCCACTCCAAATACCTGTAGTGACTGTATAGCACCTTTATCGTGCCTCTGAGACATGTACTCCATCACGGAAAACTTACAAAATCCTCTTAGCCGCGTTCATTCCTCTTAGGACAATGGAAAAGTCTTTGCAACGATGAGATGCACGATCTGTACTCGCTAGGTTCTGGTCATGCCATGAAAATAGCACCGGACAAGCCAGCCCGTATAGTCTTTTTAGGTCGTCAACAAGAACAGCGGAAGCGTAGTAGGCCCAAATTGGGATGGAGTGATCGACGCCACTAGACCGTGAATGGTATCAAGGATTGTTTAGCAGGGCAAGACCGCGAAGCAATTGTAACGCATCATGAGTCATGTAGTACTTAATTAAGTAAGTAATTATATAAACTATTATTGCAATTTGTTCACTATGACAGGATAAATTTAAACTTACCTAACTGACAACCCTGCATGGCCATTAAACCTTTTCCAATTTTCTTAATCTCTTAATCTTAAAAACATCTCATTTTATCTCTTATATTTTTATCTGCGAAAAATATAGCAATTAAATTTAACGTCAAGAAAGCTTCAGTACCCCAAGTCAACACACATAAACGCAAATTCAAGGGTTGATGGACTCCAAAGGCGATAACTTATTTGAAGCGCATTTGTCTCAACAGAACAAGATTTCATCGCCAGTCACGCCAGTTTTGAACTTGCCCTATCGTCCCATTTCTAATCAAACAATCCCCTTTTCTTTGTGGAAAAGTGTAGCAATTTCATTATCGATTGCTTTGGTGCAAATAGAGCCGAAGATGTACATCGCGCCCCGCACATGATGAGCTAGGGCAGAAAACGCATTCTTATTGATGGAGTAAATTATACCAAGTTTGCCCCCAGGCCAGAGAAGGATAATCCAATTTTACCAAGTTGCCACTTTGTAAAACTTTGCTCACGACACCAACCAGTCCAGACCAGCCCAGGCCAGAAGCAGCAGCCCGATCTTAATGGTTGCCAGATTTGAATGAGGCGGAAAACAACAATGGAACATAAATGCCCGAAGACCGGCTCCCCTTCGCCCACTCGCCTCCCTGTCCCTCGTTCCCCCCCACCTCCCCTTTCCCTGAAGGAGCCACAAAGTCGCGAACAAAGTTTAGTACTACTACTTGTTCCGTAAAAACGTCGCATTAGGAAAGCTTAATTCCGACACCACGACCACGCTTATATCATTATATGATTTGAAAGAAACTTGCGAGAAAGTCATTCCATTACACTGTGACCATTTTTCGGCGATTTTTCCGCCTGAATGGTGGTAGCAGACACACACACACACACACAGCGAATGAACATTACAGGTGGCCTACGGTTTTGATGTAATTTATATAAGGTTGGGTTTTTGGATTTACTGATTTGTTTCACAAACACCTTCACGATTTTCGACGGCTTTTCTCCTTGTTTGTTTCACCAGATTTCGGAAAAACCTTTTCCGACCTCACAATACAACGCTTTCTTCAATGTGGGGAACGATCAGCTGATTGAATGGATTAGCTAAACGAGGGACTGAGTAAACTCGTTTTTGTTCAACCTTCGTTTTGCATTGACGTTTGATTTTGTTTTAGCAAAAGTTATGACTTGAAAGAATTATTCAAACACAGAAAATGTTTGTAAAATAAATTAAAAGACATTAAATGCACTTTTGACAGTTATACTTTTCAAAAAATATTTGGAATTTTAAATAAAAAATCAACAAAATTTGATGATGTGATTTTAACACTTAAATAGATTATCGGGTATACAATTAATTAAAAAATGCCGTTTTATTTAACATTACGCGATGCAGCAAACATGGTAACAAACTCGTCCAAGAATTGCATATTTTCCAACAAGGACCGAGAGAGTAACAACTACGCACCGCTCGCAGCCACCGTAAAGTTAACCGTTAGCAAAATTGCTTTATTGAGTTAGCTTACCTCGCTTAGCGTCCATAAACTAGTGATGATAAATAACGACAACAATGTCGTTATTTTACGGTCGTTCCACTTCATCGCATCTATGAATCGCCTGCAGCCCCTTTAATGGCCGTTCATCTAATTTCTGGACACAATATGCGGCGGGAACGGCACTAGAAGCGCAACCTGCAAGAAATGAAAACATAAATTTGTATATTAGTGGTACCATTTTTTGTTTTTCTTTTTTGTTTCAATATCTGCTTTCATGAAATACTTTTAACACAGTAACACAGTATTTTGTTAGTTGTCTGTCTCACACCGCTCAGCCCTAAACAGTACAGTTTAAGCTAATTAAATGTTACACAGCTTACTAATTAACGTTCGACCTTGAGCAGGTTGGCTTTAACCTTTGCAAGAATCGATTATGCCCTTTGACAAAATCATACCACCAACCGAAAATTTAAACCCTCCCCCCTCGCCCCCCTATCATTGTCGGGTGTAGAAAGTTGCGTACAACAGTGGCCAGGCAATTTACGATTGGTCATGGTTTATTTTAGATGGCGTTCGTTAGTTTTGACGAACGAACGCACTGAAGCTGATGCTAGTAGCATCCTTGTGTCCGATATAAGCTATGGAGCAATCGGTAAGTATTTAATGTAAATGAGGCTAGTTAATGACACACTAACGCACGTAACTATCACACATTTATTCTATATTATTGCATGTAAAAGTCTATTTTTTTTTTAAATACCATTCTATACATTGTTTATGCTAATACAAAGCAATGTGTATTTATAGAATGTTTTACTGATCGTAATCGGAAAAGGACTTGTGGTATGCGTGCCGTACGTTGCTTGGTTGGCTTTCAGTTAGTTACTGTTATATATATTTGTCACATAATTAAGCTCATTCCGAAAGTTCATTAAAACTTCCTTGCGTTACTATAAAATGTAATATCGCTAATAATAATGTTTGCATGAAATGCCTAACTAAGTAAGTAAGTAAGTATGTAAGTCTTCTTCTTCTTCTTTCTTGGCCTAACGACCTCTTAGGTCATGCCTGCCATTTTTGGCTTACTAGACTTATTGTTACCGCATAGTTGGATAGTCAGTCCTCACTATGGGGGAACGGGCCCCGATGAGACTTGAACCGCGGTCCTGCCGTGTGAAGACCGGCGCCGCTGTCGCATCTACCACCGGGCCGCCCCCAGTATGTAAGTAAAATTAGTATAAATTTGAGATTCTTATTTACTGCTTATTTGGCACAGCCTCGAGAAGTCTCGGCCTGCTCTTACCTACGCATAATTGGTTCGTTTTACAAAAACTTAATTTAATTCGTGATTTTTTTATTTACTTTTGCACGTCTAGTTACTCAATGCAATAGTAACGCTTGCTATGATTATAATTCACTGCTAACTACACCCTACGCCTAGCCATATCGAACTAAAATAAAAATAAAACTTGATGAGCTTTCATTTATATAACTCCGAAATGCATACATAAATGTTCGCCTTGGGAGTATGTTAGTTATGTACCACTATTTTAGTGGCAAACGACAATTATTTAACAACATAGAAAATATATTGCACACTTAATTTAAGTCACCTGGTGAAGTAATTACTATTTAAAGACACACACGCACGCCTTTATATATTTTGGCTGCGTATAATAAGCTTAATTAGTGCATTTTGCGAATTTCTATACATGAGCTTTCGATGACAGTTATGGTTATGGATCGGAACAATTTGGCCTAACGGGAAGCCGCAGTGTACAAAACCATTCTTTTTTAAAATTTAATCTTCGAAGCTCGTTTCAAATCGATACATTGCCCCAAATACACAACGTTACTTCTAACAGATTATGCTTGGTAATAAGTCCGAATGCTCGGGATTAGCCGAACCATTTCGTAATATGTGCGCTAACGTTATTTGCATACGCCTCCGGTTTTTTTTTTTTTGTTTTCTCAGTTCGCCATTTTTTGTTAGCGTGAACTAAGTCGCTTTTTTGTTGCTGTCTGATCAGCTGTCTAATATTCATCTTAAAACACACACACACACACACACACACACACACACACACACACACACACACACACACACACACACAACAGTTCCGCATATTCAAATTTCCGATACGTGCTTTCACCGTCGCGCCAGTCGAATAATCAGCCGATATCATTCGCGCAAGAAGATGTTTTAGCGAAATAACCTTTTCGGTTGCGTTTTCTCCGCGAACACAACCCGTTCACTTTTAGCTATAGCAGAGTGATGGCTGTTAGATCAGAGAAGAAATTTTGCTCGTTTTTGGTGTGTTTTTGTGCCTTTTCGAACCCTTCCTTACACAGCGACAACATGGAACTGTTTTTTGCACAACCAAAATTATGTTAATAATTTTGCATGGAGGAAAAAGATCAACTTATCAATTAGCTTTAGCGCTTGTGCATCGCATACGTAATAAAAGATTCGTCTAGTCAATAAAGGCACGAACTCTGCTTTTCTAAACAAACTGACAGTTTTTGCTGCTCTCTTCATGTGCACTGCACTATCGCACTAATTGAGCGTATTTTGTTTTTAAGCTTGTTGTTTTTTTTCTATACGAACAAGCATCTATTTTATTTCATTATAAAAGTTTTTTTTCTATCTCAGGGGAATAAAAACATCTACGCCCCCTTTGTCGCAACATTTCGAAATTCGGTGGACAGGGTGTTATGAATGAGGTTACGCTACCAACAATGGCCCAAAATTTGTCACCTAACGATCTTAGCTAGATAACAAACATTTCACCAACCGAACCCGTACCTAACAGTACGAATCACGCATGTGACTCATAATGGTGGTTTTATGCAACGCGCTACAATTATACTGCGCCGCCATTCGTAGCAAAACTAACTAAAAAGCAAAGAACACACCGGGAACATGCAAAGAAGGTGGACCCCGGACCAACCGTAGAGGGCACGTATTTAAGAAGCATTAATAAGCTTGTTAAACAAAATGGAATGAAAAGGGTCCCAAAAGCCGTTCCTCGTGCACTCTTTCTTCTTTCTCTTTCTCCCTCTCCCACCGACGGGACACAAAACACACACACGAAAACGGGTTCAATTTGGTAAAAAAAAGTGAATGGCCACTGCACTCGGACGTGATTATTGTAACCTTTGCATTTCAAGTCAATTGGCCTGATTTATAGAAAAAATCAAAATTATTCAACACGAACAACACGCTTCAGGACGCATGATTGGTTCGCATGAAGTATATACTTATGCCGCCGTGTGGTGATCGCTTAGGTATAATATCAATCCCTCAATATCTTGATGCTTTACTTTCAATCGGCGAAACGGGACAGGTGCATATGTAAACGTAATGTTTTTCATTTTAAGTAAGAGGTTCTATCCTTTCCCGACACATTACACATTGCTTTATGTAACTAGCGCTCGGACATGCAACTTGCTCGTACTTACAAGTCACTTTTACACGCATAATACAACTTATGCAAGCCATAATTATTAAAAAATGATTAGGAATGCTTACCGGATACACAACAACAACAACAACCGATCGAAAACTAATGTCAAATCGGTTCGTAATTCTTACACCACTACACCACTTTTCGTACTTTCGATGTCAATCAATATTTTTTTTTTGTTTGGTTTTGCTTTTGCTTTGTTTGTGCAAAGGATTTGGGGTTGGGTTTCTTTCACTCGCTTATGCACCACCGAACCAGCCAACCACCAATCCTTTCACCGGATACAATACTAGGTCACCGAAACAAGAAAATTATTAAAAAAAAAGATAGGTAGAAATATACACTTTAACAAAACTTCCATTCTTTTTTGCTTATTTCTGTTGCAATACTACATTAAATACACAAGCGACACACAAGTTGCTACAGCTAATCACACTAAAATCTTAGTAGGTCATTTCTCCAAAACAAATGATGACAGGTCAGGTAATTTAAATTTAGTCCGTTTCAATGCGCATCGGACGTTTTCAATTTAATCTATAACTAAAACACTCAATAAAACCATGAACAAAATTTCACAAATTGAATGTTGTTGCAACAAACAAAATTGCAACAAAACAAAAACCCCGGTAATGTGTCGCACTATATCGTCACCGAATCTGATCTGTTGCACTGCACTGCACATCGTTTGCACCGCAGTTTCTTCACATTATAACGTACTTTCGGCAAATCATCACAACATTGTCGACAAAAACTACACTGTGTGCTGTGTGCAGTATACACACGTGGACCGCAGCAGCAAAATGATGACCATCATCATCATCATGTGCTAAACACATTGATTTTCTACAATTTTCCACCATATTTCACAACACTGACACAGTTTCGTACGTTGCCACCTGTTGTTTGCAACTCCAAAATCGAATATACCGACCCATGTCCGCACGCCTCAAAAGCTTGAATTAAAATCAACGATCTTACACGAAAACGGCCAAAACCTACTCAGGCCCGACTAAGCCAAGTCCCGAGTCGATCCCCCTCCTCCACAGTGGATAGTTAATGTTTCTATCCCTTCTACTCTTGCTCCGCGGCGCGCCGATGCCTACTGAGCGAGTTTCTGATCGTTAGCTCTCTCTCCGGGACCTTTGTTGTATCTTTTTTGTTTTGTTTGAACCGTTGTAAACGAATGTGTCTGATGCATTAGAAATGTTTTAAAATATTGCAAACATCAGTTTACATACAAAATTATTTAATGGTCAATAATGTCTTTGTAGAATTCCGTACATTTTTCATTACATTACATTATAGTACATTAGAACGAAAAAAAAGGAATGCTTTAGTTCAAAAGAACCTTTATTTGTAGCAACTTTTTCCATATAATTAAATTCATGAATAGTTGGTAAAGTTTTGTTTTAGTTGTTCCATAAATTAACGGCGCTGATCACTGCTAAAGGGCGGCCCGGTGGTGATGCGGCAGCGGCGCCGGTCTTCACACGGCAGGACCGGGGTTCAAGTCTCATCTGGGCCGTTCCCCCATAGTGAGGATTGACTAACCAACTATGCGGTATCAATTAGTCTAGTAAGCCAGAAATGGCAGGCATGACCTTAAGAGGTCGTTAGGCCAAGGAAGAAGAAGAAGAAGAAGAAGAAGATCACTGCTAAAAATAATTACAGTTCTTTAGCAAATTTATTTATTTATTTTGGTTTAAAAAATTCTCATTGTTTTCTACAAAGTTAGCTAAAGCGTAAATAAAATATTAATTGATATATTATCCGAAGCAATATATTATTCTCTGTGTAGTTAAATAATCAGTAAAACTTAGTTTAAACAAATGAGGCAAAACAAAAATTACACTAGATTTAGTTAAATCTGACGGCCGCAAGGGGAAACTTGATTAAGTAATCATTAGTATTCGAGAATTTAATAGACAGGTCCTAGAACGATTTTCTGTTTTCAGGAATTAATTAGCACACTTGAGTTTCGTTAACAGCTCTTGAAAAGTTTCACTTCGGTTAACAAAAACACCATGAAAAATATGCAGACCACTTACTTACCAGAATCTACAACCGCTTCCTGTAACAATCCTCGATACCACTCACGGTCTAGCGCCGTCGTCTGCCAATCCAATATCCTGGCCGTTCTGGGATATGCATCAACGCCATCACTCCTTCTCAATTCAATTTAAGCCTACCAAATAAAAGAACTTTAGGTGCTGGGTCATCCGGTGCCATTCTCATGACATTACCAGCCCATCGGAGCACGATGGTGAGGTCACCGTACTGCTTGTAGAGCTCGTCGTTGTAGCGGCTTCTCCATTGTCCTTCCACACATACGGGGACCAAATATCCATCTTCCTCTCGAACGCGGAAGACAGAGTCCGTGTGCTAGAGGCGTATGGGAGTACTGGGACTATAAAGGTTCGTGCGTCGCGACAAGTATTTTGAGTGGAGAAACCTTCAGACTTTAGTACGACCAGTTGGCTGCCAGCACTCTTGCGCGAGAGATCAAATGATCATATCCGTAACCTATCCCAATACAGTCATACCTGGCAGCCATCGGAATTACCTTTTCCGTCATAAACATCAACATCCGGATATGCTTAACATGAAGAATCAACATCCACACTAAGACGCCGACAGTGATAACACCATAAACCATCGTCGCCAAATAGACCCGAAACCTGTAACAACATATCATCGATACCTGCATGTACAACTCATCGCATCATACCTGCATGTGGTAATGGCCACACCGATTCATCTTTCCGTTTTCTCGAAATTTTATGTTTAAGAACGAATTCTGGCAACGGCCAAGGACTCCACTGTTAACCCGAACATACTAAACACCGTTTGTCTTTGTTAACTCGCGCAATTCAACGTCTATGTTGTTGTCAGAGCTGATTTTTTACCCAAGATAGGTGAAATTTTTGACCACTTTAATGGTGCGACCATCTATCTGCATGCACATCATCCCTACATCGCTGGTAGTACCACCATCATTTAGGTTTTTGCCTCGTTGATCTTCAACCCGAGGTTTAGTGCAGCATGCTCGATTCTTTGGTAAGCTTCTGCTATATAGGAGAGCCTCAAGCCAATGATGTCGATGTCCTCGGCGCATGACAAGATCTGGATAGGTTTACAGCAGATAGTCTCCGAAGCTTCTATATCAGAGTTTCGGATGGCCCTCCCTAGTGCCAGAATCAGTAGGAGGCAGTCAAGCCCGTCTCCCTGGCCCGACCTTCCTCCTTCACCTAGCATGTGATGTTGGCCATTATCATCTTTTTCCTCGATGGTATATTTTAACCGTTACAATAACGCACTGCTATGAGCTGTACGATGACCTTCTCAATGGAGAGCAAAAATAAAACTCGCCAGACTCTGTCAGCGACAGCGATGGCCGGGATAGCTTAAGTCTGATAAATAAGTGTGTTAAGGTTTCGCAATTAGATTCCTTTTTAAAATGCTGTGAAAATAGCAAACAAAATGGAGAAAGCATATGAAGTAGTCCCATACCTTACCCATAGTCCATAGTCTTATCCATGTTATGGTGTAAGACCAACTTACTTCAAACGAAGCATCATTGGTCATAAGATGTAAAGCCCGGAGAGGCTTGCCGCGATCATTCATCGGCTGATTGTTAGGATATGGGACCAGGAAGAACTACCGGACGACTGGAAACTGGGTGTTATTCACCCAGTGTACAAAAAGGGCGACAGACTGGACTGTGCTAACTTCCGAGCCATCACAGTCTTGAATGCTGCCTACAAGATCCTGTCCCGAATACTCTTCTGCAGACTAGCGCCCCTTGCTACAGATTTCGTCGGGAGCTACCAAGCTGGATTTGTTGGAGGGAAATCCACTACCGACCAAATCTTCACTCTACGGCAGATCCTCCAGAAGTGCCGGGAGCACCAGATCCCCACGCACCACCTGTTCATCGACTTCAAGGCAGCCTACGACACCATAGAACGTACTGAGCTGTGGAACATTATGCGGCAGTACGGTTTCCCTGCGAAACTGGTACGGCTGTTGAGGGCTACAATGGACGGTGTGCAGTGCAAGGTGAGAGTGTCGAACATGCTGTCGGAATCGTTCGAATCTCACAGGGGACTGAGGCAAGGGGACGGACTCTCCTGTTTGCTGTTCAACATCGCTCTGGAAGGTGTCATGCGAAGCGCGGGCTTCGACATCCGGGGCACGATTTTCACCCGGTCTCTCCAATTCCTTGACTTCCTTGACTTCCTTTCCTTGACTGGATGACATCGACATCATCGGGCGAACATCTGCGGCGGTGTGCGAAGCGTACAGCCGACTGAAACGCGAGGCCGATAGGATTGGATTGAGTATCAATGCGACGAAGACAAAGTACCTCCTTGCCGGAGGCTCTGACCGTGATAGAGCACGACTCGGAAGCAGAGTATTAGTTGACGGCGACGATCTCGAGGTAGTAGAGGAGTTTTGCTACCTTGGCACGATCGTAACTTCGGACAACAACGTAAGCAGCGAAATCCGAAGGCGCATTGTTCAGGGGAATCGTGCCTACTACGGACTCCACAAACTCCTGAGATCCAGAAGACTCCAACAACGCACGAAATGCGCCATATATCGCACACTGATACGGCCGGTAGTCCTCTACGGGCCATTCTCGCCATTTTCGAACGGCGGGTGCTGCGGACTATCTTTGGCGGCGTGTGCGAGCATGGCGTGTGGAGAAGGAGAATGAACCACGAGCTAGCTGAGCTGTTTGACGATGCAGACATCCCGACGGTTGCTAAAGCCGGAAGGATACGCTGGTTGGGTCACGTGATGAGGATGCCGGACTCATGCCCTGCCAGGAAAGTGCTCGTCAGCGACCCGTTCGGCACGAGGCGTAGAGGAGCACAGCGAGCTCGTTGGCTGGATCAAGTGGAGTCAAACCTGAGGGATATCGGATGCAGCCGGGGATGGAGGAGTGCAGCCATGGACCGAGTTTCCTGGAAACTCCAAAACGCAGCGAGCAGTGTTTACTAATTTTCGATACTAAAAGTGTTTAATGAAATGACAATTAAGATTGAAAAGAAAATTTTGACTTTTTTTTAAGCACAAGATTACATTTCTAATCGAACGCATTTCACGTAACGTTTGATGCAGTTTCATTCGTATGTAGATTTTCATGAAAAGCAATGCGTACAATATGGATTGTTTCTTTATTTTTAACATAAACTTACAACAGTACAGATATAAATAAAAAGAAACTAGGAGAAATTCGAGTCAAACATCATCGGGATGATTTTATAAACATTAAAATTACGCACTGTTACTATTCTGAACACATTTGCCCTTCACGATAACAGTTTGTGCTTGGTAAGTTATAACTATTGCAATTTTCACGAGTTGTTTGGACTGTTTCGACACACAGGATTGACCATCCTGCTACAGATAAAACTAAGTCATGGAAAGCAGGCTAAGACAGTTGTAATGCCAAAGGAGGAGTAGTAGTAGAAGAAGAATATTCTAACGAATCTGGTACAATCTAAGTAAAAGTTTTACCCAGTAAAGCAACGTTTTGCCATCATTCAAAGTGACCGCAATGAGACAATAATTGCAGCGAAAATAAAAAAAACAGCCAAGAAATAAATGTGTTTTGTACAGATGGCATGTATTTATTACATGGTGTGATACTTTGCGGAACAAGGCTTTTCGCTCCGGTCCCATGTAACCCTCTAGAACCAACGCATTCGCAGCTGGTACTCCAGTACCCTAGAAACCTACAATCTCGTTCATACACCTTCAGCAACGAAAATCTAAGTTCAAAGTCATACCTTCAACAGCCATAGCACATGCTGTTCTTCTTTTTACGGTCCACTACACAATGCGGTGCCTAAGTCTTACGAAGGCACTTTGGGCGTTAATTAATTGCCAGTCTCGTGCGTTTGGAGACGATCGAGTCCGGTAGAGGATGGTACATTGAATCATTAGTGAGACATAGTTCGTGTGTGTGTGTTTATGATGATAAGGTGAAATATATTTAACCACCCACTTGCCAACTGTAGCATACATCCGGTTACATAGCCACTACAACCAAGGTGCATTTAAACACTTACAGACTACCAATTTGAACGATTCATATAAGATAATCAAACTTAATCATTTAGCGTAAAACAAAAAACAAAACATGTGGACCTTAATTCTTATCGGTAATCAATTCAAACATGGCGGTTACAAAATTTTTGCTCTATAACTACTTCTGCAGTAAATTCCGAAAATCAAAAGAAATCGTTTGTTCTTATCTTTACACGGTAGTACACGTATTAGTGAATGGAAATGTAACAAAACTATCAAATATGGATTTCGTAATTGTGTAGAACGAAGTTGTAAAAGAAAGAAGACCTTCACCTATATTTAATTCTATCCGTGGTGCGTGTAATGTACGTACACATATTTTAAGAAATATTGTCACGACAAAGTTGCTGCATGCTGAAGACCTGTGCCGTCTTCAATGCATTGTAAATTCTAACCGACGTTACGAAAAATTGTCAACCACATTGTGAAGTTTAACGTTTGGCCTTATTTATGCCAACTTCTTCACGTACGATTATTGCTGAGCAATAACGGATCGGCAATTGATTTACGCCGATGACGGGCCTTTAATATCTCTATAATGGCACTATCGAACACCGGGGAGCAGTTTACATTGTTCTTTTCTACCTGATGTACTCTTTGCAGATGGGTTTTTAAATTATTTTCTATCAGATAGTATGTGCTGCAAAGGTTGCACCTGTAACAAACCTGTTGGGTACGGGTGATGTTGCAATGGTACGTCGTATTGTTACTATTGAAGGTTGTGTTAAGATGGCCGTTGTTTGCCCATCCCGTAAAATTGTTGCTAGTGTTACGGTTCACTGCTACTGCGCCAGCCTGTTGTTGTATAGGTGCAGAACCTAACAACTGTTGTTGCTGAGCGGTGGTTGATGTGGTTACAGTTACTGGCGTATAGCTGGCTCCAGCAGAGCTTCCCATGTTGGTACTGTTGGCGATAACTAGCACTGGATTGGGAGGCGTTTGGGAAACGGCCGTAACGTTTGCATGTTGGGCGGATTGCACCCCGTTAAACACTCCGTACTGATTGGTAGCGTTGCAGTTTAAAGGATTACTGAATGGCATCGTTACCTGGGGATTGAGTACGGTCTGTACTCTTAGACCCTGTGGAAGCACTGGCAAACGCGGGAATGGTGCCATCGGTGGCACATTCGTCTGTGGCTGGACATGTCGTATGAACAGGTTATTATTTAGCATTGCAAATTGAGCCTTTTCCGGAGGTTCATCAAACAAATTGGACGACACGCGAATGTAGGTACTGTGGCGACGTTTCTTGATGGTACCAGGAGACGTAATATTGTTGATGGTACTGTCATCTCTATTGGTGGCAACTGTTGTTTCACTTGCTGGTGAACTGCTGTCCACCAATGTACAAGCCGCCGGTACAACAGCATTATTGGCTGTGTTTGTGGGTTTAGGTGCTATTGCAATAAACTGCCTGTCTGCCGCAAGGCTAGTAGTGCGTTTTTCTGCTATATTTGTTGCCGACGACACAACAGCGGGAGATTCTTCTGCATTTACCGATGCGACTACATTTGCCAAAGGTATGGAACAAAGTGCACCAAGCAGTGGCGCAGAAGTCGGTTTAAAATTGACATTCAACGAAGGCACACTCGGTTTAGTTTCTTGTACAACCGTTGCACGTGATTGTGATTCAACTGTGACAGATCGATGCGGTAGAGCCTTAGTTACCATTGCAACCGAATTCATCGTATCCTTTTGTGTAGATAACGGTAGTGGTCCATTGTTCGATTCTGTTGCCACAACCCGTGAGTCGTCCTGTATAGTGGTGGGTACGGTGGCAGTACTTTGTGCCGGACGTTGAACAGCATTGGATTCATTTCGACGCTTTTGTTGTACATCATTCACTATTGCTTTGGTGTTGTCAGAATTCTTTGGCAGACCAACTTCTTTCGCATGTCCACCAGCATTGCACGAGATGGGTAGCTGCTGTACGACGTCATGGTTTGTGGATTTCTTGGTTACAACACCTGTTGCAGCGTGTTGCACAGTCTTCGCCGAATTGGACGCGTTCGTATTATGTACAGAATTTTGTCCATTCGAGCAATCCGATACGGATGATTTTTGTGACTTACCACCTAGGCTAGGCTTCGTCGATTCATAATTTCGTGCAACGGTAGGAGGTGGTTGTTTTGCCGCTGAAGAAGATTCTGAAGATTTACTACGACTTTTATGCGTTTCTCCAGAAGGCTTCTTTTGATTGCACGATACATGCTTAGACGAATTAGAACGTTGATTCTTATCTTTTGCTTTGCTTGTGGAATTGTTTGTTTTATCTGAACCCGTTTTTACGATTGTTTTTGGAGAGAAGTTCAATCGTTTCGAACCTTCATCCCGGACGCTGTTCGTCGCAGCTTGTTGCACCTTTGATGAAGTGCTCGAAACAGCCGGTGATTTTTGCGTTGCATTTTGGGCGAAGTTCAATCGTTTCGAACCTTCATCCCGGACCGTATTCGCTGCAGTTTGTTGCACCTTTGATGAAGTGCTCAATGCAGCCGGTGGTTTTTGCGATACATTTGGGGAGAAGTTCAATCGTTTCGAACCTTCATCCCGGACGCTGTTCGTCGCAGTTTGTTGCACCTTTGCTGAAGTGCTCAATACAGCCGGTGATTTTTGCGATACATTTGGGGAGAAGTTCAATCGTTTCGAACCTTCATCCCGGACGCTGTTCGTCGCAGTTTGTTGCACCTTTGATGAAGTGCTCAATACAGCCGATGGTTTTTGCGTTACATTCGGGGAGAAGTTCAATCGTTTCGAGCCTTCATCCCGGACGCTGTTCGTCGCAGTTTGTTGCACATTTGATGAAGTGCTCAATACAGCCGGTGGTTTTTGCGTTACATTCGGGGAGAAGTTCAATCGAACTTGCGAACCATCATCCCGAACCTTATCCGCGACAGGTTGTTGCACCTTTGATGAAGTGCTCAATACAGCCGGTGATTTTTGCGTTGCATTAGC
This sequence comes from Anopheles maculatus, assembly GCA_002091835.1. Lineage (NCBI taxonomy): Eukaryota > Metazoa > Arthropoda > Insecta > Diptera > Culicidae > Anopheles > Anopheles maculatus. The sequence goes on along the minus strand of KZ062537.1, from coordinate 40,640 downwards.
ATCACTACTTGCTACCACCGAAACTGGATGCGATGCGGCGGACGATTCACAGGTTGTCGTAGCTGGAGCTGCATCCTTTTTCAGTCGCTGCTGGTTGTTCTGTATGGTTTGTTTGTGCTTTTTAAACGACTGCATTTGTCGATCGAGTGTCAGCGCCTCGTTAAAGCATGTCAAACAAATGTTGGTAGTGCAAGCATCGTTTGGGGTGATCTGAAAATTATAAAGCGTAGGCACGTTTCTCGTCACAAGTCCTTCTAGAGTGTACAGCAAGCCGCTACAATTCAACGAACGTAGGCAAACTCACAGTACGAAGAAGCTGCTTACCTTTATATTGAAAATGTTGATCAGTTTCTGGCCTAATCCTTCCACCGAAAAAATATTTAACAATTCATGCACCGACCCATCATGTAGACACAATCGGCAGCAATAGGTGTAAAGTATTTTCGGCATTTCGGAGAAGTATTTTGTTCATGGAATTTCCTGCTACCGCCAAATGCAGAGTACAGCACAATTTGACCGCTACCGCTATTGATGTTGATGTTGCTGTCGCTTGGTGAAATGACATTACAGGCAGACCAGGCGGTATCATGTGGAATAAATTGACAAATGAACTTTGAAATGCGCATTCCGTTTTGACATATTGGCTGCGTCAGAGTCAGGTGGTGGAAAGCATTTATTTTAACATTGCAATGCCATGGCTTCTGCGAAAGCACCTTCGATACTGTTTTATTTAAATCAAATCAATCGTTTGATTGATTATTTATCAAAGATTGTTTAACAAATCCGACGCCACAACACCCGAGTTCGGGTGATGTTCAGTAGAGCTAAAGGTGCTTATTTCTGAATTTTTATCCTTTTCGCACCAAACTAAGAGCGTTTTAATCTAGATATTTGGTCAGAGTTCATACATTTTCTTTAAAAGCAATACTTAGAAGTAGTTAATGGGCCCGAACCACTTCTTCAATATTGAAATATTACGCGCCTAAAGATAGGCAATAGCAAAACACATAAATATCGCCTAGGCGTACAGCGACATCTAGTGATTTATTTATCAGATTTTCTGTTATACAAACGATAGTGAATACAATAAATATTTCCACTAAATACTGTTTATCTCCTGGCTCTGATTCAACTACTAACCGTTAGGACGATTATTGTTGAAAGAATTTGAAACCATCTGAGACAGCAGTGAGGCTCAACATCATTACAACAAAAAGAACATACATCACAGCGCGCTGCTATTTTTAAAGCATAAAATTAGCTGCATGCTGTAGTTTTGCTTTCTTTCCCACCAGCTGCTTGCCATCACTTCAATCTGCTTTGCCCAGCCGACGAACTTTTGCCCATCGATGTAGAGAAAATGAAAACGCAAAAATATTCGACAGTTTAGTACATAATACAGAATTTATTATTTCTTCTCATATGCCGTTGTCATTTGTTATTTCATGATTTGCCAGATCATACGATAAACAGCGTTTTTGAACAGTGGCCATGAATGCTAGTTGATGTTTCACTTCAACATCATTCTCCAAATCAATGACTAAATGTCAGTGGGTGATACTTGCGATTAAAAAAGTGAAAACACCTGAAGAAGGAAAGAACTCTAGTGCTTCTCGCTCGGCTCATCATTACGTTTCAGCTCCCTGTCTGTTGTTTTTTATGACCGCACGCGTCCAGTGTTATTTTATTAGAACATCTAACTATTCTTTACATGCGATGGTTTGCTTTGCAAGTTTTGCATTTATTCTCAAGAAACGCTCCGGCAGTATCCACCACTCCAGCACAAATTTCTAACACCTTGTAACCTTCGTGTAATGCAGTTTGCAATCCACTCTCCACTCGGAAAATTATGAGAAAATAATATTTGCTTTGTTCTTTAACCGTGTTTCCGTGCTTTACATGACTTATATCATAAATGCAACAGCAAATAACGCAAGCTTACGACCACACGGTTTTTGTATGTTCGTTTACTTAGAGCCAAAGGCTGGGGCTACATGCGATCCAATAATGCTTATTGAAAATGATGAGGAAACATATTTTACTACGACCGAAAAACAACGTTTAAAGAAATGTACTGCCTATTTTACATGTCCAATGCACTTGCAGGAGGGTAGTGTTAAAGTTAGCTCAGCTTTTTATCGTTCAACGGAGAGAAAAGCGGGGAAAAAATAAACAAAATATTTATATCGTCTATTAACCGAAAATGAAAAGCGTTCGTTCCTTTGAATTTCCTTGAATCAGTACTTATTACTTCAACCGGATTTACCACGGTTCGGTTCGATTTGTTGCAAAAAGGGCGAAGAATTAAAATGAATTATTGTAGCGGCAAATGTAATTGCATTCGAAGTATTTTACTATTCCGGGCCAGGATTCTTGTTCGTGTAAGTAAACTAATTACCTCTTGCTCAATGTCAATAAATCTATCCAACCATCCTCCGGTAGTACGGTGAACAGCAGCCTATCATAAACATGTTCAAATTAAACTATAGTGCAATATTGTGAAGCCAGCCTAGTACATGTGACCTAACTATTTATCCCTTCGCAATAAATTAAGCATACAATTCATTCTCTTATCGGGCGGGTGTCACTAGTAACAATGACACCCAATTATAAGGAGCAAGTTATACAAGGAAATATGAGCTTCCAGAACAGAAATATTCAATTTAATTACGCTAGCGTTTTGGATGTGCTATGAGTTGTTAATAAAGTCCTGCTTATGCTGCTGCTGCTGCTGCTGTAAGTTAAACGCTACAAAACAAGATGAGAAATTTATTCCACATCCATGGAATCCTCTGTCGTTTGTTTCTGGGCATTAGCGTCACCCCCTGTTGTGGCTTTTGATTGCGAATCTTGGCCGGCGTTACCCGATGCCGTTGAATTGCTCTGCTGGTCAGCTGGCGGAGTTGGCGGTTTCGGTTTCGGTCTGTTCAACACCGAATTCGTGCAAGTCGTTAGCGTTTGCGTCTCGTGGCGAATATCGGCCAACTTCACAGGCGGATCTTCAGTTTTCCGTACGCTGACCAGCTTAGACCGTGCCTCTTCGTACCATTTTTGTGCCTTTTGTGCCGCCTCGGTAATGTTAATCATTTCTGTTTCCGTAAGATGCTCATATTTCGGTTCTTTTGCACGATACTGTTCTACCGCTTTCAACGTTTGTTGGACGGCGTGTCCCAGTTCAGTAAATGCCTGCTCCTGGCCGCTAAACTCTTCGCAGCGGTTTCGAACCGGCTCAATCTTAGCGCGCATCTTTTCCAGCCGTTCTTTGTATACACCTTTTTCGCAGGATTCTCCTTCCTCATACAGCCAATTCTCCGTTTCCTCCAATTCGCGACAAATTGCCGAGGCATCCTCAGGGTCGATGTATGCATGCAATGCGCCATCTTCTTGAATTTTCTCACGCACTTCATATACCTGTTCTTCCAGGGCGTTTCGCGCGTCAATGCGCTCCTTCTCTTGACGATCGTTAGCAATCATTTTCATCTGAAAGCAAAAACATGTCGACATTTTAAACATTCGTTCCTTCGTGTACAGTAAACCCTGCATTTCATAGGCAACATCATTGCTTCGCCATGAAAACAAAGTATCGAATGAATACTTGCCTCTTCTTCAAAGAATTTGGACAATTCGGCATGCACAAATCCATGCGTTTTAGCATCAATCGTCAACTCCACCTGTTTGGTCGTAACTTTTTTCTTCTTATCCTGCAAATACAAATTATCATTTTCATTTAAATCAATTAGCAAACGCTGCAGAAAAAGTAGGGATGAAAAACAACGAGCAAAACACGCGAAAACTTGTTATTCGTTATCAGTTGCAAAAGATCACGGCAAGCATATGTGAGCTAATGCGTCATTTATTTTACAATGAACAATCAATCCTTGTAACAATGGATTTGGCGAGTGGAACATGTATGTTTGCAGTTTGTAACATAAAACGTGAAGAAAAGTCTTTTTTTTTTTACTTGTACGACGACGCTACTACTGCTGTAACTTAGGTGTGTGTTTCTGATATGAAACGCAAAGTTCAAGTTATCTTCGGTAACAAGTAATATAGAAGCATATCAAAAGGTAGCACATACCGATGTGAACCATCTGGTGACACGTTGCGTCCAACCCTCTCCACTACTATCGTTGGGCTTAGAGTCCTTTTTAGGATGCTCATCATCGCTACCCTACAAGAACACGGTAGATTGGAAGGATCAAAGCATGAGTTAGCCAACCAAGAGGCAAAGAGAAAAAGAGAGAAAGACATACAGAATGAGAGAAGAGTCAGTTCGGTCAGAAGAATCGTTAGAATCTACGAATTAGGATAACGAACGAAAAATTTGATGTAACATCACGATCTTACTAAAATCCTATACAAAACACACGATACTGTACTGTGTTTTAATGTTGTAAATTACATGTAACAGGACAACAACCAGTCAAATAGCATGTTCCTCCATTTGATTTGCATTGTGCGTGAGAAACATTTCTCATCGCCTTAACAATTTGATATTGTTCAGATTGTAGTTGAATTTAAACCTAGAAAAACGCATTTCATTACAGAAACACACACATACATAAAAATATATGTCACAGAATGAAGGAAACTATAAGAAGCAGATAGCAACATGACATCGATAATAAAAGTTTGATTGAGTTCGATTTGGATAATAAAAATGAGATTATGTTGTAGGCTTATCATCACCATTGTTTTACATTCTGCATTAGGAAAAAAAAACAGACGAAAAAATGCTAAACAAAAACGCGTCTTGTGTTGCAGACCATTTTAGTTAGCAGTTCGATAAGCTACTCGTAGCACAAATGAGAACGGTAACAAATGAAAAATCATTTTTACATCCTTCCACCACCAGCAGTACACCTACCTCTTGAATATCCATAGGTTCTCCAACCTTGCCACCAGATTCGTCACCTTGTGGTGATGATGCATTTTGGGTTGCATCAGCACCTTTCTGTTGATCGCCATTAGTGGCTGGCGTGGGTGACGCCGGCTCTTCACTTTCCTTACGCTCGTACATCGTCGCACTCGATATCGTAATGATACCGTGGTGGTTAATGCGAACCTTCACTTTTACCTCCTGCGCCTCACCATTTGCATCCGGCTTAATGCCCTTCAAATGGTATGAACCAATGAACGTATCCGGACAGGGCACACTGTTCGGCTCGTAGTTCAAATTGATCGTCAGTGGTTCCTTACGGTGGACCGTCAACAGTCGTGAAAATGGTGTTGCATGGTACTGCTCGAACACTTTCATCTCATGCGCGCCATCTGCGTCCGTCCACGATATCAACACCGGATAGGCCTGCACATCGGTGCAGGTAAAATCACGGACACGCATAGCAGGCGACATGATAGCACACTGCAAAGCCGCTCCACGAGACACAGCTTCATCTTGGTTAAGCGTGGTGCTGGCGGGCTTGCCAAAGATTTGCTCAATCAGCTGTTTGATCGCTGGAATGCGGCTACTGCCCCCGACGATTTCCACCGAATGTATATCCTCTGGAGTAAGCTTAGAATCGGCGAGCAGCTTACGCATCGTTGTTTCAATACGCCCGAACAAATGAGCCGACAGCTCTTCCATTTCCGAACGCTGCATTGATGAATGCACATCGATTTCGTTCATAAAGCATTCGATGTTCAGCGGTAGTTTTGTGCTATTGGCCGACATGTTCTTCTTCAGCTTTTCCACTTCCGCCATTAGACGCAGGAACGATCTAAAAAATAAAACCAAACAAGAAAAGCCAATTCACGATTATTTTATCGTGCACTTAAAATTGCACACATTACATTGTACATACCTCTTCTTGGACGAAGCATCAATCTTGTACTTGGTCTGAAACTCCTTGTTAAAATGCGTTGCCAGCACTAGATCAAAATCACGACCACCCACAGAATCCGAACAGCTGGCCAACATTTTCAGACTGCCCTTATGAAAAGCACAAGCGGACACCTGTAAAGATGCGTGGCCGCAATCGACGAATATAACGTTTCGCGGCTTTTCTTCGGGAGCAGGCAAATCCTGCTTATAAAAGCCATAGCTTAAAGCCGTAGCCGTCGTCTCGTTCATGAGTCGCAACACGTTTAGGCCGGAAATGTTGGCCGCATCCAGCAGGGCCTGGCGTTGAGCGTTTGTAAAGTATGACGGCACAGTGATGACACAGTCGTTGATTTGCGTCTTCAGCTCTTTAAATGCATCATCTTTTAGCTTGGTGAACAGCATCGCCACGATCTGCTCCGGAGTAAAAACGTACTCTTCGTCTTGGTAGTTCACCCTTATGCCAATACCACCGTCCGGGCAAGCCTCCGTCCTGTACGGTAGCGTACGAAGATCGTCCTGGATGTAAGGGTCGAAGAATTTTCGTCCAAGCAATCCCTTGAAGTTGGCGATCGTGTTGTTCATGTTCGTTACTTGTTGATTTTTGGCGGCAACACCCAACACTCGATTACGCCCTACGAATGCAACGCAAGCTCTAAAAATAAATGCAAAAACAGCATTAGATTTAAATTCTTCCAACATTGCAACAGGATCGATTATACTTATAACAACTTATCCTAAAATTACAGTTGTTGAAAATGTGTTGAAAAAAAATATAGTAAGGTAAGGAACAAATCATGAACTAGATGTAAACGTATATTCTCAATGAATGGTTTCCAAATTATTGTTGGCAGCAAGATCACCCCTTTTCGAACAGCAGAAATGTGTGTAATGCATTGACAAATGAATCGCTGTAACACACACACACCCATTTAACCTCTATTTCATGATTAACTAGTACATCTTCCCAATTTAATAGATGACAATCGAAACACTTGCACCGATTATTTAAAAAAAACGAACGTTTGCCAGCGATCTTACCCAGAGAGCAACTAAATCCTTTGTTTTCCAATATCAAAGAACTTTCCTTTTCATCAGGTCAAACACATAATTTTTAAAACTAACCTGTATTGTTTGCTAGTAGCAGCTTACAAGTAGTAATTGCGAATAATGTTCGTTACACGCGAACATATATACATTTAACAACACACGAAGTGCGTGTGCAATAAAATAAATATACAAAAGCGAATAAATGTGTTACCACCAACATATAAGATAATCCCTATTGATGTTACAATATATGAATCATGAAAAGCAATAGAATGAATAAAATGGTCTGTTACAAATGGCATAACAACGCTGCCCCGTGTACAGCAGATGTACAATCCAAAAACGGAACATTGATTCCAAAGCTAAACAGGTATGGTATGATCCAGTCCCAACAGGGGATGGATGACATGGGGGTGGTGTGCATACATGTGTGAGATTTTTTTTTCGTGTCGTTAAAACCGATACAGTTGCCTCAGTCATCCTCCGTCACAAAACGCACCCCATACACCACACCATGGTCGACATTGGGGGGCGCGCTTATAAATATGAGATTTGTGAGTAATCGCACGCTAAAATAACACGCCACACACACCTTCGCTAGTGCGCTATGGGGTCTTCTACACCTATTAAAACGTTTTTAACTCTCTTCGCCATTATTATTGCTATTCTCTTCAGTTTTTTCATATGACTATTACTTGAAGATGACCATACGGTTTTACGGAACGACCCATGCTAAACAAGGAGAAGGAATAAAATAGGGCGTCAAAGGAAATGCTGTCACATTCGTGCGATTAGAGTGTGGCAGTGGTTATAAACGCATCGTGTGCAGCTTTGTATTGCAACACAAAACAACGGCGAATAGTTTTCGACTTGCGATTTTCAACGTCTACTGCCTAAACTGGAGACAGAAACCATGTAAAACGCTGGCATAGCTTCAGCTTCAGGTCATCAGGTCAGGTCTCGTCACGATTTAAGATCTTTTTAACACGGTCTGAAGGTTAACCAAAATCCATCTCAATAGTCAATTTAATTATGGACATTATTCTCTACAGTTGTTTCCACACACAGTAGAACTTTCTTCAGCACTTGGGTCTCAACCAGTGTGTATCAATAAATATCAGTAAACAATGTCAGTAAATAATACAATGTATGCTAATCGGAAGATAAGACTTTAATCAAATGGCTATCAGCTGTTTTTTTGTGAATGAAAAATTAGTTAAACCGGATAGGTGTTAATAAACATTTGGAATAAAGAGATAAAAATAGATCTACAAACGCAATAGATACAATCGTAGTATAAAGTTATTTAATGAACATGGAGTAACAACATATTTGAAGGCAAAATGATACTTCAGCATGCCTAAAATCACTCCTTTTAAGGACATCACTTTCCGAATACATGTACACGGCTGGATGGCGATGGCACACACAAGAAGAGAGCGCACGTGTTTCAATGTAATCGTTTTTGAATATTATGCTCACGACATTTTTCAGGCTTTCTTCATACAAACGTGATTCGAGATTTTGATGTTTTCCCCAGTGATCAAACCATTTTTAAACACATCCAACAATGTTCGATCCATGAAGTAAAACCGCTTCCAATGTATTAGCCGACCTTGAAACAGTAGATGTATCCATTTAAGGTATACCTCCACGGATGATGGTACCTTGTTAACAAGCTGTTGTCACTTGTTTAGTAGGATACATATTTTATGTGCAATTTTTTTTTCCTTCACATTGGATGTATCCAATGATGAAGCTCAAACAGCAAATTGATTTTATGATAATATATTTTTCTCATAAAGAGGTAAAAAATACTTCATGCACGTATTATGTGAAATAATACTAACTTATCACTCATTCAAATCGTACCGATCAGTTTTGGGAAGGTTTTCAAACCTGAATCAAACAAACCAATATTGCGCTTTTTAGTTATTTGGAGCTGGAGGTATGAAAATAAATTAACATTGTATTGGCTTGTACAAGAAAAAAAAGAACCAGATGACACACCACCTGTACCCTTAAAAACACGTTGCTAAGCTAGAGTAATCGAGTGTGCAGTGTGGTGTGTATATGTTTCAAAATACACTGGGTCCCCCTTACTCACAATCCCATCGTACCGGCGTGCGTATCACACATTACGGCCTATTGCCTACTTCGATTGCTACTTTGGATCGGCCATGAATCCATTCCCAGAGGCGCTCCGAAAGCGAATAAAGAGCTGTTAGTCGACAGCAGTTGTTGTTTACAATTAGTTAGGGCACATTTTTTCTCTACTGAAATTTTCCAGATACGACGAGAAATCGATAAAAGTTCAAGAACATTCTCGAACAATGTGAGGTTATGTTAAGCTGTGCGCTTGGGAACTGTCAAACTATTCGAGAAACTGTATGTTGCCGCTAGAAACGATCAGGAACATGTTTTCCAGAATGTTTCATGTTACAGCTGTACAGAATCGACAAAACCCGAATCCGAAAAATGATGGAAACTTGTTAAACTTTACATAATCCTCCATGCCATTACTTCAGCATTGCACATGCTGTACAATTCGCGCTACACACACACACACACACATACGTACTCCTACATTCCACATGTACCAAGCGGTTACATTCTGCATGGAAGTTCAAGGGAAAGGAGGAGCCTCTTCGCCTTTGCGAATTATTGCAATTTCATACTTACGGCGTAGCTCGCAAACTGTAGTCATTTGCGATGGTTTCGATGCCTCCAGCCTTGGCAACCGCTACATAGCAGGATTCGTTTCCGAAATCAATTCCAATCACTGACATTTTGCAGCTTTGCTTGATTCTTGCTGGTTAATTTTCCTGGAAGCTACCAGGCAGTTTGCAATGAATCGGTTTCACGATAAGACACTGCTCTTTTACGATTTTACGGAGCGCACGTTCTCCACTCAGAATCGTCAGTTTCTTGCGCACTGAAAACAACTATATCCTCGATTAACTGCTATTTTCACTCTCGGTGCTTCACTTTGCTGCCTACTTCAATTCACTTGAAAAGCGATTTTATGTCAGAAGACTCGATCGGATACGCACACTTGCCTCTTTCAACTTTTATAGGTGACTGACAGGCAACACGCACACACATTCTCGGGCAGTGCTAACTTTGTTCCCTTGCAGCAACCGACACTCGTTTTAACCCTTACGGCGCAGATCGATCAGCTGCAGTTGAATTTTGGTAAAATAAAACAATTATTATTTTGAGGAGCATTGAAATTGCTTTAAAAGGTAGTGAAGGTGATGTGTTTTATACGAATATGGTTTTTTAATGAAAATCTCTGGATCAAAGTAGGAAAAAGACTTGCCTAGAAAATAATTATTGGAAAGATGAATATTTGGTTTATTATTGATTTTTGTTTATACTTCATAACCATCCCAAACTTCCTAGAAAAAGAAAATATTTTTTTTGGTCGAGTGGATAACTTTGGCTTCAGGCGAGGAGCATCTGAATGAATTTTTGTAGACATCTTTAAGCACAAAGTTTAAGCAGTAATGTTTGGGTAATGTCGCCATCAAAATAAGAGATTATGATGAGGGAAGAGTTATTTAAATTCCAAATTTAGCCTTTTTTTCCTTCAATTCATTCATCTTTTTTTGTCCTCTCAGAAGATCATCCGCACCCATAGTGATGTCTTTGCGACATGTGCTGCGAGTTGCATACTGTTAGGCGTTTTTCCTATAGGGACCAACCATTTTCGTCAGGGGGGGGCCTTCTCGAGTCTTTTACCAAGAAAATATTTTTTTTGGTCGAGTGGATAACTTTGGCTTAAGGCGAGGAGCATCTGAATGAATTTTTGTAGACATCTTTAAGCACAAAGTTTAAGCAGTAATGTTTGGGTAATGAATATACATTTTAAAACATTTTTAGGTCGCAATATATCAAATGTCCTGCAGCATGCTAACATATGATTTTTTAAAAATTTGGTAATAATATTTTGACGAACAGTTAACGATGAATTTGTTAACAAAAGCATTCACAAAATTTATTATACATACCGGTTGTCAGCAGCTATTCGATACTCCCGACTAGGGATCAGCCTAAATCGATAGCGTATATCGAGATGTACCTGTACGTCAAGAATGAATGTCAAACTAGATTTAAATATGGCGAAGAAGATGTTGCATGAGCACACCTTTCCGTAAAGTATCTTGTCCAAACGTATGGATAACCGGAATTGTCAAACTGCATAAAAATAACATTTGTTTGCAATGGTCGTATTGTGCGAATTTGGTCGATCGGTCTCTAAATTGCAGGTTTGGAAGTGGAGCTGCATCCCAGAAGCGAGTCAAAGCAGAATAATACAGACGAATAACACTTAGTGGAAGCGATTGCATGCCTCAAATATTATATTCCGAAACAAATCAGGTAGATTCGTTCTGAAATGAATCATAGAGCTTACACACGATGACCTCAAATGAAAGTCTCAAACTATTACCAAAGTCTGAATCGCTCTACATATTGTACGCATATTCAATGATGAAAAGTTGATCGATACTATTGTAACTTTTCTATTTCTATTGTCTTTAAATACAAATTTTCTCATTCCAGTACGAATAGTACCATGACACTCATAGACTATGAGATTGATGAAGTAGCTCGACTTTGCGAAAATGTTATTGCGAATTCAAAGCTTGTGGCATGTAACAAAACTCTGGTAAAATCTTTATTATAAATGTACGCAATCTTCAGCGCTGAGTAAACCCCTTTCCATTTTATAGGTGCGCGTAGATGTGCAACAATCGGCGATACGGCAAATAACAATATGCATACGATTTCCCGAAAACTATCCCACCAACAAACTTTTGCTGGAGTTTAAAAGCAAAACGTTGTCAAGTACATTTCTCGACAAATTTACCAGCTTGTGTGAAGCGAAGCTTAACGATGCGGTAGGAAAGCCGCAAATTATGTGGATTTTGCGTTTTCTCAGTGACTATTTATCGGCCAACCCGCTATGCATTGTTTTAGATGAAATACAGCAGGTAAAGCAGCTGCTTGCAAACTCTGGCGAACTGAAGGTGAAACAACGAGCTTGCACCATCGATTTGACGGTGCGCGTTGGCCAATATTACTACAGAGCCAAGTTTATGGTACCAAATGGTTATCCCGCAGAACGAATTATGTGGAATGATTCTGAATGTAATCTTCCGCAAGCAATAGTCTTATTTGTCAATGGCCAAGCACACGAAATAGCCAGGCGTTGCGTTGAACCTCCATTGGCACGCATTGATAGTAATGTAAATTTCAAGCCAACACGGAGTCTGCAAAAGTGTTTATCGTTCATTATTAATACTGTACGATACATGCCGCAGGAAAATTGTCCTATCTGCCTGGATTGTTGTCTACCGGAAAGCCCATCTAGTGTTGTCACCAGAGATAGCGACGATTTGTTTTTAATTCGTATGTTTTGTGGTCATATCTATCATCAGAATTGTTTGAAACATTTCATGAGCGAACCACCTTTTCCTATTGGCGGAAAAACCTGTCCAGCGCGGGGAACGCATAGCTACCATTCGCACACAATGTCGGATGACAAAATTTGTTCGGCTAAGCATTCTACATCAAATGTACTGCCGTTTTTAGATGAGGTTTGCGGTCAGCGGGTAACGCACGATAAATGGGGACTGAATAACGTCCAATCGGCTGAAACTAAATGGGCTCACCGGCAAGCAAAAATGAGAGAACTGGAAGAAGTGAAGGATTTCTTACAATGAATGTGTTGTATCTTTCTTTCATGCGCGATATGAGCACGTTAGCAACGGTCCTTAATTTAAATATTTAATGTTTAAGAACATTATTTTTAGTTCAATGAAACGCTTAACTATTTTTAAAATTTAAATATTAAAAACTTTTCAATAACTTGTATTGTGATTTTAAACACGTTTTGCTCTTACGTCCGAAAGCAAATTTAGAAAATTTAATTTATTAATAATAATAATAAATCATAACCACTTCAACAAGAAATTGTACTCCACAATACTGAGATAATTGCTCAGTGATTTAATGGTAGTGGTATTGGTCTTTACACTAAACTATCAAATCCCGTTTTTGTTGTAGGTTTAAATAATATCAGAATTAAAAAAAACTATTCAGATCGTAGACGTATTCGATCAGCAGTAGAATGACATGGCACGAGTAAGTCGTAAAGGTTATTTATGAGTCCTTAGGTTTGAGTATTCCTAAACTAAAAATGCGAGTGTTAAGACTGGTCGGGTTTATATTTTTTCTATATGCATTATAAGATGTAGTATATGTGTCCTGATCAACGAGTGCGGAAACTTTAAGAACTAAGAGTGCGTTACGGACCAGGAAAAAAGTTTTACCAGAAGATAGCAGGCCACCGAAACAAGTTCAGGCCTAAGGGTACCTGCAGTAGAAATAAGGATGAAAATCTGATCAGTTAGCAGCCAGAGTTCCTCTCGCGATGGGCTCAGTACTTCAGTGATTGGAATCTCGGAACCATCTACCCCATATAGAAGGGAGATAGGCTAACGGGATATTAAAGAAACGGAAAATCAATCACTGATCAGATCTTTACGATGTGTCAAATCTTGGAGACGATGATGCTGCTCCAGCTACACTCCTACCATATTTTCATTGATTTTAAAGTCGCAAAGAGCTCATTTGGAAACCCGGCCAAGCTTACCATGTCGGTAAGAATGGCAATAACCAACATCACATGACAGGTAAAGGTGGATGGAGAACTCTCAGGGCCCTTTGCTACCACAAAAGGCCTGCGCCAGGGAGACGGGTTCACTCGTCTTCTATTCAATCTGGAAATGACAGACAAAGCAATCCGAGACTCGGAGGTGGAAACATCGGGAACCATCTTCTAAAAGTCATTCCAGATTTTGGCATACACTAATGACATAGACATCATTGGTTTGAGGCTCTCCTATGTAGCAGTAGCTTACCAAAAGATCGAGCATGCTGCACTGAATCTCGGGTTGGAGATCAACGAGGCAAAAACCAAAATGATGGTGGCACCATTAGCGACCCTACTAACAAACACTGAATTACGTAGGGGTGATGTACAGATAGGTGATCGCACCTTCGAAGTCGTCCAAAACTTCACCTGGGGTCAAAAGTCAGCACCGACAACAACATAGACGTTGAGTTGCGCGCAAGGGTGCTGGCTGCCAACCGGTCATACTACAGCATGAGGAAACTTCTCCACTCAAAATACCTTAACGTCCAATCGGCTGAAACTAAATGGGCTCACCGGCAAGCAAAAATGAGAGAACTGGAAGAAGTGAAGGATTTCTTACAATGAATGTGTTGTATCTTTCTTTCATGCGCGATATGAGCACGTTAGCAACGGTCCTTAATTTAAATATTTAATGTTTAAGAACATTATTTTTAGTTCAATGAAACGCTTAACTATTTTTAAAATTTAAATATTAAAAACTTTTCAATAACTTGTATTGTGATTTTAAACACGTTTTGCTCTTACGTCCGAAAGCAAATTTAGAAAATTTAATTTATTAATAATAATAATAAATCATAACCACTTCAACAAGAAATTGTACTCCACAATACTGAGATAATTGCTCAGTGATTTAATGGTAGTGGTATTGGTCTTTACACTAAACTATCAAATCCCGTTTTTGTTGTAGGTTTAAATAATATCAGAATTAAAAAAAACTATTCAGATCGTAGACGTATTCGATCAGCAGTAGAATGACATGGCACGAGTAAGTCGTAAAGGTTATTAAGCCGTAGTTATTCCTAAACTAAAAATGCGAGTGTTAAGACTGGTCGGGTTTATATTTTTTGTATATGCATTATAAGATGTAGTATATGTGTCCTGATCAACGAGTGCGGAAACTTTAAGAACTAAGAGTGCGTTACGGACCAGGAAAAAAGTTTTACCAGAAGATAGCAGGCCACCGAAACAAGTTCAGACCTAAGGGTACCTGCAGTAGAAATTAGGATGAAAATCTGGTCAGTTACCAGCCAGAGTTCCTCTCGCGATGGGCTCAATACTTCAGTGATTGGAATCTCGGAACCATCTACCCCATATAAAAGGGAGATAGGCTAACGGGATATTAACGAAACGGAAAATCAATCACTGATCAGATCTTTACGATGTGTCAAATCTTGGAGACGATGATGCTGCTCCAGCTACACTCCTACCATATTTTCATTGATTTTAAAGTCGCAAAGAGCTCATTTGGAAACCCGGCCAAGCTTACCATGTCGGTAAGAATGGCAATAACCAACATCACATGACAGGTAAAGGTGGATGGAGAACTCTCAGGGCCCTTTGCTACCACAAAAGGCCTGCGCCAGGGAGACGGGTTCACTCGTCTTCTATTCAATCTGGAAATGACAGAGAAAGCAATCCGAGACTCGGAGGTGGAAACATCGGGAACCATCTTCTAAAAGTCATTCCAGATTTTGGCATACACTAATGACATAGACATCATTGGTTTGAGGCTCTCCTATGTAGCAGTAGCTTACCAAAAGATCGAGCATGCTGCACTGAATCTCGGGTTGGAGATCAACGAGGCAAAAACCAAAATGATGGTGGCACCATTAGCGACCCTACTAACAAACACTGAATTACGTAGGGGTGATGTACAGATAGGTGATCGCACCTTCGAAGTCGTCCAAAACTTCACCTGGGGTCAAAAGTCAGCACCGACAACAACATAGACGTTGAGTTGCGCGCAAGGGTGCTGGCTGCCAACCGGTCATACTACAGCATGAGGAAACTTCTCCACTCAAAATACCTGTCGCGACGGACGAAGCTGGGACTGTACAAAACCTTTATAGTCCCAGTACTCACATACGCCTCTGAGACATGGACTCTGTCCAAAACTGACGAAACCCTCTTAGCCGCGTTCGAGAGGAAGATGCTCAGAAGGATTTTTGGCCTCGTATGTGTGGAAGGACAATGGAGGAGCCGCTACAATGACGAGCTCTATGAGCTGTACGGTGAACTCACCATCGTGCAGCAAATTAGGCTCGCCAAGCTCCGGTGGGCTGGTCATGTCATGAGAATGGCACCGGGCAACCCAACCCGTAAAGTCCTTCTAGGCTGTCCACATGGATGAAGGAGGCGTGGTAGGCCCTAATTGAGATGAAGTGATGGCGTGTATGCGCCCTTCAGAACGCATATTGAATTAGCCGACGATGGTGCTAGACCGTGATCGGCATCGAGGATTGTTGCAGCAGGACAAGACTGCGAAGCGATTGTAGCGCCTGCTTAATAGGTAAGTATATGTATTACTATATAATGACAGAAAAAACTATAAACCCACCCTAACATTCGTTTTTGAATCTATTGCTTCAATACTTTTACCGATACCGTGTAACAATTCCAAAATACGAAAATATTAAACACGCTTAAAATTTTTTTTAAAAACAAAGTAAAAAAACATTAGACATAAAAACAACTTTTGATAAAGCTGAGTTAGTCCGTATTAAAGTTGAAAACAAATACGGATATCAAACATCGTACGGATCGTCTCCCCGAAAGCAGGACTGACTATCCAGCTATAAGGTCAAGTTAATCAAGTTAAGAAAGCTAGCAATGGCCAACCAGGACCGTACGAAGTTTTAGAGCAGAATAAACAAGAAAAAAAGTTGAAAATTGTAGGAAAAAATGCTAAAATCTAATATCTAATTTTAAAATTTAATAAATGATATTTTTTAATTGTCAAATGTGCAATTCGTCAGAACGGCAATATCAGTATCAGAGTCAAAGATTTCTCGATTGATGCAATGAAATACTCGTTTTCTAAACATCTTTAAATAAGTGTTATTAAAAAAAACTAAATCTTTTCGATAATTATTGGCACAATCACTACCACTTTAACTAAGTTACGCGATCTTATTCTATTGTTCATCGCTGTATGTGTAAACGGACAATGGAGGATGTTGCATTCTGCAACAAAGGCTGCGTCTTGCAGCCGTTTCTTTAGATTGGAGCCTAAAACAGTCCCTCTTAACAAATTTACGACATTCACGACATGCATTTGAACAGAAAATCCTACCACAAATTAGCCTCTTTTTTTGGTAAGTTTTGTCTATCACGTCGTGTTAGTCCAAGCGTTTGTAACGAAAGAGCCTTCTTGTATCTTCTAACGCTTGCTTACACTTAAACCCAGCATTCCTCGGCCGCTTCGTGCGTTAAACTGAACGGGACAAACAATTAAACTAGCCTAAGGTATCCAGCGACGACTTGAACCGTTTTTAACAGAGGAACTGCTACACTGATAAGCTGTACGATCTGTATAATGATCTCCAAATTGCACAGCAAATTTCAAATTCACGTATTCGGTGGGTTGATCATGAAAATGACACCGAACTACCCTCCAACAATGTTGGTGAAAATATTTTGCAAGTTTTCGAAGACACTTCGAAGACCGATATTTGATGGAGAATGTCGAAACCTCCGAAAACGTCCACAGGGAAAGTGCTAATAAAATTGTTGGTGCTTAATGCAATGTCCATTGACCGAATTAAGTTGGATTATTAAATGTATTGAATCAAAACATTAAATGAATGAACTCTTCATCCGCTGTAGCAACAAGGTGTCACGCGTTCATCGTTGTCGTTATCGACCAACGAAAACTCAGGCGGAATAGCTATGTATCGCACCTTGAAAATGTTTCAATTCTGATCTTCTTTGTTATTTTTTTTCTATACGGGTTTTGTTTCAGCACTTTCTTTTTATATGGTTCCGTTTACATCTCCACATGTTACTCATATACAGCCAAATATGCATATACAAAATTCAAAATACATCAGTCCAATGTTTCTTAAACTTCAAGTGATGTCAGCATCAGCAATGCACGATTGTGTGCAGATTGCTCACGATGATAAATTAAATTGTCAGAACTTAATTAATCGAAACCAATCATTCCCCCGCTTTGATGTCCATTTAAAAGCTGAAGCTCTATTAATTTCGTACAATAAGATTAACTCGTGCGGCCCAAGCGATGGCGGCAGTATAGTGGAAAAGCATCCAAAACTTGTTATGCTAATCTAGTCATAGTTAGAGTTGAAGCTCCGTCTATCGCAGACCACTGGCGTGCAAATCGAATCAATCGATTAGGAACTTCAACCTCAGTGGTAACCAATCTTGTTCCAGTCTCCTACTGCATGCAAAATAGATTGCCTTCGTCTGACGGGACAATCAGTACATATCCAAGTAGGTTGGCGCTTGCTGAACGACTGTCAGGATGCTTATATGATGCTGCTGAACAGGAAGTAAGACGTTGCATTCGGTGTCGAGTGAGTGGTTTAAATACGCAAATGAATAAAGCTATGCATTACGCACCATGATTGACATGATGCTTGTCAGGCCTGGGATACTTACAGGCTTAAATCATTAATAAAACAGCTCAATACAAATTGTTCCGCGCTGGCGCTAGTTGTAGTACAATAATCCGAGGTAATATGATTTTATAGCTCAACTGTCACTCTTT